>PVIW01003147.1:6866-181301 GCA_004026585.1 Noctilio leporinus | reverse complement strand
GCAAAACTAACAACAAGCAAAACAGAACCAAATATATGAATACAAGGAATAGGCCTTCAGTGGTCAGGGGGAACGGGGTTGGGGGGAGGGGGGAGGCAGAGGCAAAGAAGGGGAGCAGTTTAGACAAGAACCTAGTATAAAGGAACCATGGACATGGACAACAGGTGGGATTGATTTTGGGGGGAATGGGTGGGTGGGGAGGGGGACAGAGGGGAGCAAAAAGGGGATGGATTACAACAACAATAAAATTAAAAAAAAAATGAATTGGGTTTAATCATTTTTCTGAGGGGCTGATACCCTTTTAGGCCTAAGAGAAACAGGATCCAGTGACAGTTCTTTGAGACTGAATCGAGTAAAGAGGATTCAGTTTTTAAATGTTAATTTCTGGTAGCTGAAGAAATCTCACTTGTAGTTGAACTTTAATCTGAAATCCTGGGTTCAAATGATGACTCTGCTGTTGACATGCTTTGTGACCTTGGGCAAGTTACTTCTCTGTGTCTCAGCTTCACAGTGGGGTTGTGAGGATTAAATGAGATAAATTATGTAAAGCTCTTGGCTGTCATATGTTCTCACTAAATGGCAGTTATTGATATAAATTGGCTGTATTTGACCTGTCACTCCAGCTCACCAAGATATATCCCAATTCTGTCATCTAGCACATTTGTTCTGTATCCCTCCCAGCTGTGTGTCATTTAAGAATTTGTGGCAGAGACATGTTCCCTAGGACAAACTGAAGCTCCTCTCTTTGGAAAACTACACCAACACATTAGTTATGATTCCCACTGAAAGGCTTACAATGTCAGATATTTCATGTCTGGGCAAAAAAGGATTTTTGACATCACCCTTGATGGGTAGATTATGGGAAAGCCATTGTAATTGACCTTGGTTATAAATGTCCTCTGTAGATAGTCTCAAAAGACCATCACCAACATTCCCAGTTGCCTGCAGAGTCAACTCTGTTTCCAATCTTTTTTCCTTTCACTCTGCTCTGCAAGCCCTATGTTCCAACCACAGTATTCTGCTCATGTAAAATAATTGATATGGAACACATTATACACATTTACAGTTTAAAGAAGAATAATTGAATGAAAACTGTATATCTGCCATCAAGTTTATCAAATTGAATATTATTGGAACCTTAGAAGCTGCTCTGTACTCTTGCTTCTAAATCCTGTCTCCTCCCTTCCTCCCCAAAAGCAATGATTATGTAGACTTTTGTGTTCATCATTTCCTTACTTTTCTTTATGGTTTAGTCACCCATGTTTATATTACTAAACTGTATGTTATTTTTTAAACAACAAAGATGGAAGCATAAATCTAGCAAGCTTGTCAGAAAAGAGCAGCATTGCCATTCTTAACTCCAAAAAATAAGCTGAACTTACTTGGGGTCATACTCTGGTTTTAGCTTCCTTGGGAGTTCCAGAAGGTCCTAGTGTGGAAGTCACTAGACAAGGTTGTGAGTGAATCCTAGGAAATCTGAGGCTCACCACTATTGGGACATCAAACAGGGTGGGCCAGGCACTGGACATCTGGTAGGGTATGGTTGTGGAGAGTGGACTGCTGTGTCTTTTCCACCCTGGTCCCTCATAGGCAGTGGTCTCTCCATTGCCTATCTCTAGCTCTTAAAGAGTAGGTCAAAACAAAACTCATCTGTGGGTTGAAGTAAATGCCATCAGCTAACCTAGACAAACAGTAGGGAGGGGACAAGGAGATAATTTCTTGGTAAGGCAAATAGAATCAGAAAAGAATCTCAACCAAGTTTATTTATCATAATTTTTCCAGTTAAAAAGAACATATATATTATCACCTATGGAATATTCCTACCTAAAAGTAGATCTATAAATATTATCAAACCTCTAGAGCTGACTTTGATTTATTAAAAATACAGGGGAAAGGATGACAAGCTAAATTACCCTCTAAGAAGCCTGGCCAGGTAGCTCAGTCAGTTAGAGCATCACTGTGATATGCCAAGATTGTGGGTTCAACCCCCAGTCAGGACACATATAAGAAACCAATGAATATATAAATAAATGAAAAACCAAATTTCTAAGCCCTGTCATCCCCCCCCACCCCCTTAACAAATACATTTAGTGTTGAACAACTGACTTGGCTTCTGCAAGAAATCAATGGCATAAAAAAAAATAATGTAGCTTAAGAATGATAACCAAACATAACATAAACCTTGTTTTGATTTGTATAGTCTGTGTATTAGTTTGCTATAGCCGCCATAACAAAATATCACAGGCTGGTTGCTTAGACAACAGAAATGTCTTTTCTTATAGTTCTGGAGGCTAGAAGATCAAGATCAGGTGCTGTCAAGGGTGGTCTCCTCTGAGGCCCTTCTCCTTGGATTTCAAATGGCTGCCCTCTGCCCTCTTCCTGTCCCTGTGCATGGTTGTCCCTGTGTGCACATGCAGCCCTGGTGTCTTTCTCTGTGTCTCAGTTTCACTTTGTGGATGCAGTTCTATTTCCTTTTTGTGGGAATATTAATGGTATTTTCCCCCCTCCCTCGCCCTCCCCCGCAACCCTGTGCATAATCTGTATTTCCTTACAGTTGCTTTTTTGGGTTCACTGTGGTCTGTATCTTTATTAGAGGCCTCTCCAGGATGTCACTCAGAATGTGATCCTTGGCTGTGTTGCTCCTGATTAAGGGGGTGGGGGTGGGGTAAAAGAAAAGCTGTCAAGACCTTGACATTATGGTAAGTGAAAGAAGCCACTCAATGAAAGACCCTATAGCATATGCTTTCATTTGTATGAAATGTTTCGAATAGGCAAGTCTATAGAGGCAGAAAATAGATTGGTAGTGTCCTGAGGCTGGAGAGTGGGTGAAATGCAGAGTGACGGACTGCTAATGGGTACAGGGTTTTCTTTGTGTGTGTGTGTGTGGGGGGGGGTGACATAAATGTTCTAAAATTGATTGTGGTAATGGTTGAACAATTCTGTGAACATATGAAACACCACTGAATTGTATACCTTATGATTTATAAGTATATTTTATTGCTTATGCTATTACATTTCTAATTTTCCCTGCATGGTTCCCCTCTGCCTGGTATCCCCTTCCCTCCAGTATTCTCCCCTCATAGTTTATGTCCATGGGTCATGCATGCAGGTTTTTTGGCTTCTCCATTTCCTATACTATTCTTATCACAATGTTGACTGGCAATTTTATATAAAAGCTAATGCAAGTGCAAACACTAGTTAACTTGTGTAGCAAACTACATCCGTCTGTTTATTAACATACCCCTACTTTATTCCTACGAGTTATGCTTTTTAATCCCTGCACCATTTCCCCATTATCCCCCTTTGCCCTCCCAGCTGATCACCCCCCAAATAATATCCATACCTATGATTCTGTTCCTGTTCTGTTTGTTTGTTAATTTTTAATTTTAGATTTATTTGTTGATGTGATTTTGTTGCCTTTTAAATGTTCATGGTTTTTATCTTTTTCTTAAATAAGTCCCTTTAACATTTCATGTAATAATGGCTTGGTGGTGATGAATTCCTTTAGCTTTACCTTGTTTGGGAAGTGCTTTATCTGCCCTTCCATTCTAAATGATAGCTTTGATAGATAGAGTAATCTAGGTTGGAGGTCCTTGCTTTTCATCCTTTTGAATATTTTTTGCCAGCACCTTCTTGCCTGCAAAGTTTCTTTTGAAAAATCAGCTGATAGTCTTATGGAAACACTTTTGTAGGTAACTCTCTGCTTTTCTCTTGTTGCTTTTAAGATTTTCCCTTTATCTTTAACCGTTGGCATTTTATTTATGATGTGTCTTGGTGTGGTTATAGCTGGGTCCAGCTTGTTTGGAACTCTCTGTCCTTCCTGGACTTGTATGTCTATTTCCTTTGCCAAATGTGGGAAGTTTTCTTCCATTATTTTTTGAAATAAGATCAATTTCTTGCTCTTTCTCTTCTCCTTCCGGCTTCCCTAGGATTCAGAGGTTGGCACATTTGGAGATGTCCAAGAGGTTGCTAAGCCTTTCCTCATTTTTGTTTTTGTTTTAATTTTTGTTTCTTCTTTTTGTTCCAGTTGAATGTTTATTTCTTCCTTATGTTCCAAATCATTGATTTAAATCCTGGCTTCCTTCTCTTCACTGTTGGTTTCCTGTATAATTTTCTTTATTTCACTTAGTGTACCTTTATTCTTCCTTTATTATTTTTACTGTACTCTATGAATTCTCTGAGCATCCACTGACAACCAGTGCTTTGAATTCTGTATCTGATAGGTAGGCTATCTCTGTTTCATTTCATTCTTTTTCTTGCATTTTGTTCTGTTCTTTCATTTGGACCATATTCCTTAGTTGCCTCAATTTGGTAGCCACCCTGTGTTTGTTTCTGTGTATTAGTAGAACTTCTCCCTGTTTTAGTAGTGTGGCCTATTTGGAAAGGGCACTTGTAAATTGTGTGGGGCAGATTAAGTGCTTCCCAAACAGGGAAAAGTGAAAGGCACCTATCATCACTAAGCTGTTATTGTATGAAATGTTAAAGGACTTATTTACAAAAAAGAAGATCAAAACTATGAACATTAAAATGACAACAAATGCAAAACTACCAACAATTGAATATAAAGAATAAAAACAAAAACAAAAACAAACTAAACAAACAACCAGAACAGGAACAGAATCATAGGTATGAAGATCATTTGGACAGTCATCAGCTGGGAAGGGAAGAAGGAGAATGGAGGAAATGGTGCAGGGATTGAGAAACATAATTGGTAAGAACAAAATAGGTTTGTTGGGGGAGATGTTAAGAATAATACAGGAAATGGAGAAGCCAAAAGAATTTACACAGTCAGCCCATGGACATACACAAAGGGGCAGGGGGATTGCTGGAGGGAAGGGGGTGCTGGATGGAGGGTGGCAAAGGGGAAATATTGGCACAACTCTTAACAGGCTAATCAGTAAAATATGCCTTTAAAAAAAGAGTGAATTGAGTATGTAACTTATACATTTTTAAAATCAATTAATTTTTAGAGAGCGGGAAAGGAAAGGAAAAAGGAAGAGAGACATCAGTGTGCGAGAGAAATATAAATTAGTTGCCTCTCACTTGCCCCCAGTTGGGTACCTGGCCTACAACCCAGGCATGTGCCCTGGCTGGGAACTGAAGCAGTGGCCCTTTGGTTTGCAGGCTGATGCTCAATCCATTGAGCCACACCAGCCAGGGCTGACTTACATTTTAATGAAGTTTAATATTGTATCTTAATTAACCAGCCCAGTGGTGATGGTTGTACAACTCTTGAGTATACTAAACACCTTGGAATTGTACACTATAAAAAGATGATTGTGTGAGTTTTGTCTTAATAAAGCTGTCAAATAGTGCTGACAGGGAACTGAATATGGGATGGATGTGATTAACAGAGCCTCACTGTGGCATCATTGGGCTAGGCTGTTTTGGGGAGCCACTGAGGCAGCATCTTAGGGTTGCATGCACCTTGGAGAGTCTTATGCTCCTCTTTGTGGAGTGTGGGGTGTGGGGAGGAAGATGTGTGGCACTCTACCTTTAGTGGGCATAGTGCCCTTTGTTACATTTCCCTTCAAACGTGCTGGTTTTTTCTGGACCAGAGACATTCTTACTTTTTACTATGGAAAATGTCAAAGGTCTACGGAAGTAGAGAGGATAGTACAGTGAACCCCCGTGTTCTCATCACCCAGGTTCACTAGTGATCACTTTATGGACATTTTTGTTTCATCTGTGTCTCTCCCCCCTTTCTCCCAGATTATTTTCAAGTTAATAGTAGACATTTCTGGCTTATGCTCTCCAGAGACTAAGCCTCTGAAATTCTGGCATTAGGGTGAGGATGCAGGGGCTGAACCCCTTTCAGCAGCTTTCACTCTGTCTTCCTTATCACAGCATCCTATACCCTAGGTACACGGTCCTGCCGGTCCCTGGCCTGCGAGGGTTCTGCGGTTTAAATTGGCCTAGTTCTCAGCTTTCCCTGCATCTGGTTTGGGATTCAGATTTCTTGAGTCTGCTAAGTCAGTCGGAAAAAGACTGTACTTGTATGGTTTTGTTATTAAGAAAAAAAAGCAGTGCACTGATTTTTTTATGGGGGTTTCAGGAGCAAGTGAAATTAGATGCAGCTGCTCTGTGTGCCACTGATCTTCTCAGGAAGATCAGCTGCTTTTTTTCTTTTCCTTTTTCCCAGTCATGCTCTATCCTACTCTGTTCCGCTCAACCCTAAAACCCTATTTTATTTATTTATATATGTTTTGATTTGCCTCCAAAACCCTTTTCCAATCTTCTGAGCACTAAGGGGAATCTCCTTATTTTACTAGGTCTTTCTCTGACCTTGAGTGCAGGCAAAGTGAAGGAGTCCCTGTGCTTGTGCCCTGGTGGCGTTTTGTGCTCATTCTCCTCTTACAGAACTGTTTGCTTGCACTTTGCATGCTGCATTGCAGTTTGTTTGCCTGCTATTTTCCCCGCGAAGCAGGATTTGTGAGTAGGACTATGCCTTGTTTTCCTCTGAATCATGAGCATGATAATGCCTCACTGCCAGTGAACATTCGTCAACTCACAGACTGGATCGTTGAACACTGTGCTTCCAGGATGGGGACAGACAGCAGACAATGCCCCTTTTCCTTCTCGCCTTTCACTGCACCACTGTTGGGTAAATACTGAGGAGCAAAGCATGCCTTGTCCGATGGCTTGTTGTTATGCAACCCCCTTCCCTTTGCTTTCAAGGCTGGTGTTTTTGACCCAGTCAGGGAGGGTAAACATACTACCAAAGAAGGAGTGGACTTGGTCAGAGACACGTTGTTTCCCTCCCTTGATGGACAGGCATGTGGTCTATAGTCCCTATCACGCTGGAGAAGGAAGGTATTTGTTGTTTTGACAGCTACTTAGTTCTGCAGGGTCTTCCATTGCTTTTTCCCTATGGGTGAAATTCCAGGAGAATTTAAACAATTACCAATTACACTGTTTAAGAAACCTGGTGTTATCTGTCAGAGGTCCTACTGCAAAATACAACTGCAGTCATAACATTTCATCTGTTTTTTTCTTAGAGTATGTTCCTAGAGGTGCTGTGATGATCCTCCAGGGGAATGTAATAGGGAACTAGGGGGTCAAGTTTGCAGGGCTGGGTGAAACAAAGTTAAGTAAGGTTCCTTACTTCAAGAGTTCGCAGAGCATTGCTGCTGTGCATTGTGAGTCTCCTCTGGGGTATGCAGTAGGCAGAATCTCCTGAATTTACTTTTCATCTGAGAAGCAGGTGATTTTGGTTTCGTGTTTTGTGGAACACAGCCCCTCAGCATAAATTCATCCTTTGAGGCCTAGTTCAAATGCCATTTCCTCCAAGGCTTTCCTATCTTCCACCAGAGACATATATCCTTTTCCTTCTTTGAATTGCACTGCCTTCATTTGTCTGATTGCCTCCCTATCTACCTCTTCCCTACCCCCCTAGTAGATCTTACATTCCTTACACATGCTGTGTCGCCTCCACTGCATCTGGGACATGGCCTTATACAAATGTGCTCAAGAAATGTTTGCGGTGCTGCATTTGGTGCCTTAGCTGAGTCACCCTCAGAGTCCATAGGGTGCTGGCAGGGGTGGGAGCCCAGGACAGGACTGGAGCTTTGGACTGTCACTGCCGAGGGGTATGGATCGGGGAGAGGGCTCCCAGCGAGGGCACAGACAGTACCAGGGCATGCTCCTGAGGAACAGAATAGGAAAGCTAAATCAGGAGATGCTGAGAATATTAATCAGATGTACTGAAGGCTGGTTGTATGCCAGCCACTGTGTGGTCAGCTTTTGGATACTTAACCTTGATCCCAACCTTTCAAGTAGATAATATTCCTCCCATTTTGTAGATAAGGAAATGGGGCATCAAAAAGGTGAAGTAGGAGGAAGTATGTGTATGTTCCATCACTGTGCTGGGGACACAGAGATGGGTAAAACTGAGGCCTTTCCCTGAAGGAACCCTAGTTTTGTGGAGTAGGTAGTCCTGTAATTAAGGAATTACAAACAGTGGGATAATTGCAATGGTTAAGCTGTAGTTGGGGTATCATAGGAGATCCTAACCTGTGTGTGGGGAAGGTGACAAATCCAGGAAAGTTTCCTGGAGGGTGATGCTGAGCAAGGTGGAACAAGAGTTCAGGGCTTGAAGGGACCAAAAATAAATAAACGAATACAGAGATATAAACAAACAAACAAAAAGCATGGCGGAGAAATAGTCTGAGGAAGTTACTGTTACTGGACTATGAAATGTGAGTTAGGTGAGAAATTGAAGGGTTTTGGATTTGATTTTGAAAGCTCTGGGAAGCTATTACAGAGTTTTCAGCAGAAAAGCAAGCTGTCTAGAATATTTTGGATAAATACCCAGGTGGTGGGTAGTAGGTAGTATTATTCCCATTTTATAGATGGGGGAACTGAGGCTCAGAAAGTAATTTGCCCAGAATTGCCCAGCTTGTCAGAGGTAGAACAAAGCCACGATTTCAACTTGGATCCATTTGAATTTTCC
The DNA here is from genome assembly GCA_004026585.1 of Noctilio leporinus. Taxonomy (NCBI): domain Eukaryota; kingdom Metazoa; phylum Chordata; class Mammalia; order Chiroptera; family Noctilionidae; genus Noctilio; species Noctilio leporinus. The sequence continues at coordinate 172,849 of PVIW01003147.1, read as the reverse complement.
CATTACTAAACAACCTCTCAAAGCAACAAGGCCAACAATTGTATTGGACTTCCTGCTGAAAAGTACTATTACTCGTATTGTGATATTTGAATCAGAGAATAGTTTTAAGACATAATATTATCAAGACCTAACCATGAAGGTTCAGAGAAGGAGAAATCAGGGAGGACTTCAAGGGAGAGGGAAACTATAACAGATAAGGGAAGCCAGGTGGGAGATAAATGGGGTCAGAGGGGTGAGGTTGTGCCACCATGTGGTAGAGCAGGAGTGAGCATGGGGAACAGATGACCAGAGGCACAACCACGGCCACTTGCTTCTTGAAATAATCATGTAAAGAAGACGTCATATTCTTTAATTTCTGTCTTCACTTTTGCTAAATATAAATACACAATTGGCACTTAAAATTTTGTTAATAGCTTATGACAGTCAATAAAGAGTTTACTCCCTGTAGTTTCTCCCTTACAATGCGCTGGAATTGATTTTAGTGGCTCCACCGTTTCCTCGTACCTACTAGGAACATCAAAGGGCCACAGATGAGGGTCCTACAGCTAGTAGGACAAAGCTAGATGTTCAGTAAATGACATTGCACGAAAATGCAATGATAAAAGTCTGTGTGAGGAACAGAGCTTGCTCACGCAGGAGTTGGGTGTGTGTGTGTGTTTGTGTTGGCTCTCACAAGCTCTCTAAATATTCCTTCCATCTGTGTTATGATTCACTCCAGAGACTGTAGTTGGGATTTTTTTTTTTTTTTTTTTTTGCAAATACTATTGTGTTATACAGGGTAGGTCAAAAGTAGATTTACAGTTGAGAGTTTGTGAAATACAGTTTATTCTTGTATTATTATTTATTACTTAACTCTATTATTTTCCCTATGAACAACTGTAAGCCTACTTTTGCCCCACCCTGTATATATTACAGTCAATGGTATGGTAGAAAGAGGATGCACATTTTAGTCAAAACACACCTGGATTAGCATCCCTGCTCCTCTGCCTATCAATTCCTTTACCTAGGGTACATTATTAACTTTATTAAGACTAGTCTAGCTCTGGCTGGTGGCACAGTGGATAAGGCACCAGCCTGCAAACCCAAAGGTCGCTGGTTCGATTCCCAGCCAGGGCACATAACCAGGTGGCAAGCCAGCTCTCCAGCCAGGTCCATAGCTGGAGGTAGGTGAAAGGTACCATACATTGATGTTTCTTTCCCTCTCTGCCTCTCTTCCTTCCCCTCTCTCTAAAAATAATAAATAAAATCTTAACCAAAAGAAAAAAGAAAAAAGACTAGTCTTACAGATCTTTATTCTTGTAATTATGCCCCCTCTCTTTACTGTCATTAAATTTAGCCTCATTCCTGGATAATTTTCAGTAGCAAAGAAACATGGTTTAATAGTTCTTATCCGAAAGCAAAATAACATATTCCAAAACTTTTTAAAATTCTGTTAATTTTAAACTCTTGACATTCTATCCTTCTCTAGCCATTTTCTAATCCCCCCACCCTTTTTCTCAGTAAAACTTGAAAGTTGTCCATAGTTTAGGCTTTGACTCTTTCCCTTCACTCTAATCTCTTCCCGTCATTCCACCAGGATTGTTCTTGTTTCCTCAATTCGCGACCTTCATGTTGCCAAATCTAAGGCCACTGCTCCTTTTAAACCTACTTATTCTCTGAGCAGCATTTGACGAGGTAAAGCACTGTTTCCTTGGAAACTCTGCTTTCCTGGGTCTCTTGCAGTCTTTCAAGTCTCTTTACTTCAGTCTCTAAATGACTTAGGCCCCATATTCTGAAATGGCCCCCCTTTTCTTCTTTATTTATTCACTCTTCATAGATAATCTCTTCTAATCCAATGGCTTCAATAACATTCATTTCCTAATGACCCTTAAATTTGCATCTTAATCCTCAAACTTTCTCTGGACTGCCAGACTGCAGTTCAGATAGATGCATAAGAGGCATTGCAAATTGCAAATTGAGAACTCTTGATTTTTTTCTCCACACCATACTTGATCTTCCCTCAGCCTTCTTCGTGCTACTATTCCCTCCAAGTGCTCAGCCAAAATATATAGATATTACTTTCAGTTTTTTCCCTTCTCCATCATTGTCCAGTTCTTCAGCAAGTCCTGTCTTCTCTATCTTTAAAACCATTCCTAAGCCCCAAGACCTCAGTAGATAGGCACCAGTCTGTGAACCCGAAGGTTGCTGGTTCGATTCCCAGCCAGGGCACATAACCAGGTTGCAAGCCAGGTCTCCAGCCAGGTCTGTAGCTGGAGACAGGTGAAAGGCAACCATACATTGATGTCTTTCTCCCTCTCTGCCTCTCTCCCTTCCCCTCTCTCTGAAAATAATAAATAAAATCTTAAAAAATAAATCCCAACTTTACCTCCTTCCCTCTATCTCCACTGTGAGTACCCTAGTCCAGGCCATAACATCATTCACCTAGACAACTTGCAGTAAACTCTTCACTAGTCTCCTTAATTCTACATGTACCACATACCAAAATATCCTTCATTACAGGACCAGCGAAATCTTTAAAAATGTCCATTGGGTTGTGACACATTCCATAAATCCCTCCAGGTGGCCTCCTGCACTCAGAATGACATCAAGACTTCTTGCTCTGGGTGGCCAAGCTCTGTGACCTGCCCCATATCAGTCTCTGTGCCTGTTCTCATTGACCAAGCATCCAGCCTCCTCCTTCTTCCTCCTCCTCCTCCTCCTCCTCCCCCTTCCCCTCCCCCTCCCCCTCCTCTTCTTCTCCTTCTCCTTTTCCTTTTCCTTGAACATGCCAGGTTCATTTGAACTTTTAAGCTCCTTCAGTCCAAAATGCTCTTCTTTCATCTTTATGTGCTTGGTTCTTTCTTATCCAAATATCATCTTAGTGTAGCCATCTCAGAGAGGTCTCCTCTGACAACCCAGTCTATAATAGCTGCCTAGGCAGACTGTGTCCCTTCCTTCTATTTTAATTCCCTACTAGTACTTGTCATCACCATCTGATGTTCTTCTTGTTCACTTATATAGTAAATGCTCATTTCCCCATTCACTCATTGCTCTGTGTTCTGCCCACCTGAAATATATGTTTTATGAGGGGGGACTTGGCTTGTTCATTGTTGTATGTAGCTCCTGGGCCAGTGACTTACACATGGTAGACATGCAGTACAGATATGTGGAATGAATGAATATATATTTCTCATCTGTAAATGGAGAGGCTAATACTTATGTCTCAAGAGTAGTTGAGGACTTGCATTATCTAATTTGATAATACATGTAAAGTGAATAGTTCTGTGTCTAGCACATTATATTTGATAAATGGAAACTACTATTTTCTAAGTATGTCCCTTTTTATAGACATTGAACAAAGATTACTTGTCTTTCTTTTTTACAATCTTCACCCCCTGTAGTATGTTTTATTTAAATAACTTGCACTCTGGACAAAGTAAAATGTACTCTCCAGTCAGCTATGACTCCCTATATATTTTCCTGAGGAAGAGGTTTAAAAAGCATTATTCAGTGAATAGTCAACATAAGCTAGTTTAGAACCATTATTAATGTCACTTCTGCCCCTTATTCCCCAGTACACACAGAAACACTGCATTATAACAAGGTTTGGCTTTCTCTTGGGAAGTTACAATTTTATTCTTTGCTTTAGTTATATGATCTTTGCCAATTAATTATCAGTAAGATCAGGTTCTCTGAAAAATAGCCCCAGCTTTTCTGTGTTTTGATGACTTTTGCATTTAATAAATATTTAGGGTCAACTGAGTGTCAGGTAATGGGGATACAGATAGGAATTCATAGGTGTCTCTGTCCTTAGGGTAGCGGGGAAAGCAGAATACATAATCCAGTAAGATAGTAGTGTCCATGGGGAGTATCCTTAGGACATAGTGGAGGCATGAGTGGCTAGTTCACATGGAGAGGAAGGAAGGTTTCAGAGATGTGGTTGCTCACCAATCAATGAGGAGAGAATGGCCATGTGAGTCAAGTTCTAAAGCAATAAGCCTGCCTCAGGGTCCACACACTGGGAGCCTGGCGTGGCTGTGTGGTCACAGTGGTGGTGCTAACTCCAAGGCTGCAGGGACAAAGCCAGAGAGATGTGCAGGGGCTGTGTCATGGGTGCCCTGCTAGGGAAAGTGAACATTCTCCAGCAGTAACAGTGGCAGGAGCAGCACCTAATGTTGACTGAGCACCGCCTTCATGCCAGGTTCTCTTCTTCATGCTGTATTGTATCAATTCCTTTAATCATGCAACAACCTTAGAGGTAGGTCCTGTCATTACCCCTAATAACAAATAAAGAACGTTAGGCACCAAGAGGATAGGGAACTTGCCCAGAGTCACGAGAGGCAGAGGCGGGACTCAGACTCAGGCAGTTTGGCTCCAAAGTTCTCCCTCTTTGCCAGGGCACTGTACTTTCTTCAAATGGTTTTGTATAGGCAGCAGAGAGCCCCTGGGGAGATTAAAGTGGGGAATGACAGAGTCAAACTAGGTCTTTGGAATCACATTGTCTCTTTTATAGGGATTGGTTTCTGAAGCATCCAAGGCAAAAAGTGCCGAGCTATGCTTTTCCTTGAAGTGGGGAGTACCTGAGCGAGGTTTGCAAAGTTAGCAGTGCTTTCTCATGTCTCAGTCAGCCCAGCACAGCAGCTTTTCCCCCAGCCTTGGAAACGAGGGCTGTCTTTGGTAGACACACATGTAAGAGATGAATGGTTGGTTTTTGTTGAGGGGCCCTGTTATTTGAAAAACACAAAAGCATCACTCCTGTGGAAACAGCCCCTCCGTGGTGACAGCAGACACAGCTGTCCCTCTCACTTTCTCCAGGGCCCATTGTCACCTAATGGGCAGCAGAGGCCAAGTGTTGCTTATTAGATAGTAATTGTCCCTGTCCCTTTTTCTCTCTGTGGAGGAGTGGCATGGATGTAAGTCAGACCTGTGCGGGTCAATAGCAGAGTGGAGGAAGGTCTGCATGTGGGTGGGGAAGTGGGAAGAAGGCAGAGAGAGCAGGCTGCATAGGGAAGCTGCTGCCTAAGTATGGGAGGCTGGCCTTGGGCAGATGGACAGGAGAATAGGGGCATGAGAGATTGTTATAAAGGAGGTTAAATACTTTGGACCCAGTAATAGGTTGGATTTGTTCCCTTCAAGCTTTTTCTGATTGGAAAGCATAGTTCATCATTGCATCTTTCTATTTTCAAAGTTTGGTAAAATCCCAACTTTTCCAAGTATGTGAACTTTTTAGTAACAGCGCTCTCCATGCTTCTGGCTTCTGGCTACCAAAATAGGCTTAAGAGTCATCTGCAAATATTAGGAGCTTGGATCACTTTGTCTATTCTATCACAATGACTTTAAAAAACCTTCCGTTCCGTGATGTTTTCTCTTACAGGTCTTATGTTAAGTTCACTGACTAAAAAAAAAAAAAAAAAAAAAAAATTGAACTGATTTTGTAATTACTTTAAAGAAAGCTTTAACATAATTGCAATGATAAAAAACAAAACTAAACCATCCAGTGTATAAGAGAAAGAGACAGGGAGAATCATAACAAAATGTTGACAGTGATTGTATTTCTTTTGCCAACTTATTTTCCCCTTTTTAATGTTATTTTTTTTACATTTAAAAAATGTGTCTGTGGTATATGCAAAATGTTAAAAACTTGTTTAAAAAAGGAGTAATTTCACTTCTTAACTGTGTAATGTTGGGTAAATTACGAACTTCTCTGTGTTTCTATAAAATGGGATCAGACTTTCAGTCAAGATGGTGGTATAGGCAGATATGACTTGCCTCTTTGCACAACCACATCAAAATTACAACTAAACTAGAACAACCATCACTCAGAACCATCAGAAATTGAGTCGAATGGGAGTCTGACAACTACAGAATTAAAGAAACCATATCCATCCAGACTAGTAGGGTGTGGAATGGGCTGGTCCCTCACCGACATGTGGTGGATAAAAATTCAGGAGGGATATCTTGGGAGTAAGGAGTCCCAGCTTCACACCAGGCCTCCCAGCCCAGGGTTCCAGTGTCAGGACATTAAGCCCCCACACTTCTGGCTGCAAAAACCAGCAGGAATTGAGTTGATGGAAGAAAATGTTGAAACCCCAAGCAGCTCATTTTAAAGAACCCACACACAGACTCACCTACTCAGATTCAGCCCCTCTGAGCTCCAGCACCTGGGTAGCAGCTTGAAAGGCATCAGTGGTGTACAGGGAGAAACTGAAGTGTCTGACATCAAGGTAAACAGAGGGTATTGTCCCTTTTTTGATCCCACTTCCCACCGAGCTGGCAGGCTGGTGTCACATCTGAGACTCCATTAACCTGGCTAACACTGTTTGACCCACCTTGAAGATCCCCGGAGACTCTGTCCCACCCAAGCTGCTTTTCCATATGATTGTCTCACCTTGGCTCAGACTTCACAGCTTCCTAAATCCTATCAAACAAGCAACAGCTGCTTCAGTGAGCCCCAGGCCCAGCACTAGCAGCAGCCAGCCTAGATTCACAGCTCAGCCTCAACTAGGAATCTCCAAGCCCAGCACAGGGAGCAACCATCTCTGATTTATTTATAGCTCAGGCAGGGTGGCCCCAGGAAAACACAGGTGGGGGCTGATCTTGGCTTGTACCACCTGGGAACCCCAGGACCAGCGCACCCAGTGAACAGCTACAGACCACGTTGGAGCACCACTACCCTGCCCCTGCCCAGCTGATTCTCCATGGAGGGTGGAGGTTGGTGGTAAGTGGACACAGCAATTCCTTGCAGCTAACTGGCCTGGATAAATCTCTCTCATTGATCTGCCAACAGTGACCAAGGCTCAACTATCAGAGGAGTGTGTACTCAGAACTTGAGTGTGTACTCAAGTATTCACCTTGGGTAACAGGGGAGGCTGTGCCATTGGACCTTACAGGACACCTACTCTATTAGGCCACACTACCAAGACACAAAATCAAAGCAGCTCTCCCTAACCCACAGAAACAAACACAGGGAGGCTGCCAAAACAAGGAGACAAAGAAACATGGCCCAAATAAAAGGATAGATCAAAACTCCAGAAAAAGAGCTAAATGAAATGGAAATAAACTGCCTATCAGATGCAGAGTTCAAAACCCTGGCTATAAGGATGCTTAAGGAACTTAGGACCTCAACAGCAAAAAAGATCCAGTCAGAAATGAAGGATACACCAATTGAAATAAAGAACAATTTACAGGGAACCAATTGCAGAATGGGTGAAGCCAAGAATCAAATCAATGATATGGAACATAAGGAAGCAAAAAAACAACTAATCCAAACAACAAGGAGAAAAAAGAAACCAAATAAATGAGGATAGCATAAGCAGCTTGTGGGACAACTGCAAGAGGTCCAGCATTCACATCATAGGGGTGCCAGAAGGAGAAGAGAAGGTGCAAAAAATTGGAAATCTATTTGTAAAAATAATGAAAAAAAACCTGCTCTAATTTGATGAAGGAAATGGACATCCAAGTCCAGGAAGCATAGAGTCCCAAACAAGATGGATGCAAAGAGACCCACTCTAAGACATTATAATTAAAATGCCAAAGGTTAAGGATAAAGAGAGTATCTTAAAAGCAGCAAGAGAAAAGAAGTTAGTTACCTATAGGAGAGTTCATGTAAGTCTGTCAGCTGATCTCTCAAATGAAACTTTACAGTCAAGAAGGGACTGGCAAGAAGTATTTAAAGTGATGAAAAGAGGACCTACATCCTAGATTACTCTATCCAGAAAGACTATCATTTTAGAATGGAAGGGCATATAAAGTGCTTCCCAGATAAGGTAAAGCTAAAGGAGTTTATCATCACCAAGCCATAATCATATGAAATGTTAAAGGGACGTATTTAAGAAAAAGAAAATTAAAACTATGAACAATAAAATGGCAAAAAATACAAATCTATCAATAATTGAATCTAAAAACACACTAAGCCAAAAAAGAAGATCAGAGACAGAATCATGGATATGGAAAGCATTTTGATAGTTGCCATATGGGAGGTGGGTGTGGCGGAATAGGTGAAGAGGTGAGGGTATAAATAGGTAGTTACAAAATATCCACGGGGAGGTAAAGTACAGTATAGGAAATGGAGAGAAAGGCAAAAGGGGAAAAGTCAGAACAAGTATAGCAGCATAATCCATAAAATAATAATAAAAATAAAGAACAAAAATTAAAAAGTAAATGAAATTATTAATAGTAAAAAAAGGACAAAGCCTAAAAAATAATAAGTTCCCTGTCATCCCATAACCCAAAATAACGTATGTTCATACTTTCAAAATGCCCTTGTTCACATACATGCTTATTTTTCATAGCTGCAGCCCTGACAAATGCAGCTTTGTGTATTCTTTTTATTGTACAGCCTATTGTCAACATTATTTCATGTTTCTACATAGTTTTCATAATTGGCATTTCTAATGGCTGCCCAGCATTCCATGGTGTTGATGTTCCGCACTGAACTATCCCTTGTTGGATATTTGGATTCTTTCCAATTCTCGTAGATAAGATGTAATGAGCATTTTTATTCATTTAGCGTTTTGAATTTGTTCAGTTTTTTCCCCCTAAGTGAATTCCCAGCAGTGAGCTCAGTGAATGAAAGCTTTGACCTCTGTACTGGCTTTGGTTTGTACCAAATAAGATTATGATTTCTAGAAGAGCCAGCTGAATGTGGATGGTCCCTAGGTGTATACATGTGTATCTGTCTCATGTCTCCCTCACCAGTAATGAGCTCTTACGATATTTCAACAGTATATTTCTAAACTTTATGTTTATTGAATACAATTTAGAAAAGATGTAAATACATAAAGAAGGAAATAAACTATCCATAATTCTACCACCCAGAGGTAAGCATTTTAAAAATGTATTTTCTTTATACATTAAATCTACACTTTATAATGTTATATAATTTGGCTCTATGAAAGTATAATCTCTCCTCTATTGTTGGATGAATGTTTAATTCTTTCTCCATTTGAGGGGTTCATTTGAAGTAATACTGGAATGACCTTTCTTGTGAATAAGTTTTTCCTTAGGAAAAGTCTCCCAAGCAGAGTTGCTAGGTCAAAGAGTGGACATTGTTAAGGCTTTTGATGAAAACTGAAAACTTGTTACTGAGGGAAGTTGTGCCATGTTATACTTTACCTGGTTAGAAGAGTACGGGAGACAGGCTGGGTGGCAGCTGACGAGTGCCTGAGCCAGGTGGGTACAGTAGAGATGACAAGCTGAAGCAGAGGAAGATTTCAAGCAACGTTTCTGAAAGAAAATCCACAGACTTTGGTGACAGGTGGCATGCTCTATGTGTGTGTGTGTGCGTGTGTGTATGTGCGTGTGTTGGGAGACAATGTTGAGAAAGAATTTTTACCTTGTCTTCCACAATGGAAACTTGCCAAGATTCAGATAATTGTGAAAGCACTTGCAAGCCTGAGATGATGTGTAGATGTAAAAGCTTGTGAGCAACAGTAACTAAGAAATCCCACCCAACAGGGCTGTTTCAAGGATGAAATGGGCTGGTGTGTGTAAAGCACTGAGGCTTTAGGCAAATAGTCATTCTCTTGAGGAGCTGCATAAACTTGGGAGAATTCCTCAAATGTCCTCATCCATTTGAGTCCCAGAGCATGTGGGCATTTTCTTCCCCTTTCTTTTCTGCTTCTAGTGAGGAGGGAATCTGTAAACTGCTGATAAGGGTTCAGCCTGGAGTGGCAGTCTTGTGGCAGGGGAGGAGACACCTCTGTCCTTGGCAGGTCTTGAGTCTCTCAGACAGAGGAATCCTTGAGCCTCTTGTGGGCTGCAGCCCTGGCCCCTGCTCTCTGGCCAGGAGGCACTCTGCGCTCAGCCTGGGCCAGGACACTGAAGACGTTGATAAGGAGGCCCTTCCCCAGCTAGACAGGCACAGGAAAGCTGCTGCAGAGGAAAGATTAGACACAGTCCCTGATTTAGACAACAGCAGGAGGGGGAGAGGACAAACACCCCTCCCCTAGCTCTTTTAGGGTGGTATTGTTTATTGTTGGAGGAGGACAATAGAGGGAGCCTGGCCTGCTGGTGCAGAAGACGGAAACAGCAAGTTGGGTCTGGAAGGGCCTTTTTTACATCAGCTCAGCAAACAAGATGTGCAGACAGAATCTCTTCATCAGATGACTGGGAAGGGCATCTTTCTTTTTCCCCTGGAAACAGGGTGCTAGTATTTCCAGGAGCATCCAAGACTCTTTGGATGCTCTTTGTCAAACACTTGCTCCGGAGAGCTGTTACAAAACAAATCAGCCTGGGGAGTTAACTGAATTGAGGGTCCAATGCAGGGGCCCACCTTTGTGTTTCCACCTCTCTGTAGGAAACCCGATCTGTGCTCAGTGCAGTGACAGACACCTTCTCACTAGTGACAGAACACTATTACTTCGACAATATAATTTAGACATTTGCTTTGATTAATGTGTGGAATTGGTGCCTCAAGGCTTTATTTTCAATTTCCTTACATGTTTAGTATCCCAAATATATTGTATATTTCTAGGAAATAGGAAAATATAAAAGACAATATATACAAAGACTAAAATAGTAAGGTATTTTTATTGTTTCAGTTTTTGAAAATAGTAATTGTGGAGGTCTTAGGCCTACTTTATGTCTTATTTTTATATTTTACATGTCTTTAAAAATATTCCCAAGGCCTGTTTTTGAGCTGCCTGTCATTGATGGGTCTATGCCAGCCTCCTTGGTGGTTCTGCCCTTGGCATGCTTTGCTCAGTGGGGAGTTATCTTTGCAGACTTTATTTGTCCCTGCCGCTGCACTGGTTTAGAGTCAGGAGACCCGTGAATGCTCTCCTGCCTGTTCCTGGCATGGTGCAAAGCCTAAGACAACTCACGCTTTTGATTTCAACTCCCATTTCTGGGAAAGGGGAGAAAAAGACAGGCTTTTCCTGCTTCTTCAGGGAGATTCTGTGTCAGAGTGCAGTGAGAATAATTGCTGAGCAGTAATATATCTTACACATGTACAAGAGTTTTATTTTTATTAGTGACAAAATAAACTTCTAAAAAAATTTATTGATTTCTTGTTGTATTACAACTGTTTCATTTTCTTCCCGTTGCTTCTCCCGCCCCACCCACCTCATCTCTCCTACATTCAATATCCCCTCGTTGTCCATAAACTACTTTTTTAATGTAATGAAGCAGAGAGAATGCTATCATACAATTATTTATTTAGAGAGAAAGGAAGGTAGGCAGAAAGAGAGGGAGAGAAACATCGGTGTGAGAGAGAAACGCTGATTGGTTGCCTCTTGCACATGCCCCAGCTGGGGACCAGGCCAGCAACCTAAGCATTTCTGGGAATTGAACCTGCAACCTTTTGCCTTCTGGGATAATGCCCAACTGAGCCATGTTGGCCAGGGAACAAGTAAAGTATTATTTTACCCATTGGTTTTGGCTATCATATGGTGGATACTTGGTATGAAAGAATGACTCGACTGTACAGGGACCTGTTGAGGTATGGCTTAATAGAGAAGCAACCCCAGAGTCTGGGTTGGACAGTCCTTCCATATCGCATGAAATGGTGCGGCAGAGCAGACAAAGAAAAATATGGAAAGACAGAAACAGAACACCCCAAACAGATATTTTTTGAAAAGGGCCTCTCTCAACTGTATTAAGAACATTGGCTTACCTTTGAGCAGGACTATTATAGACTGAATGGAAGGGCAGAGTATGATTTGTTAAGAACTGGAGGTTATCTTTCCTACAAAGAGCAAAATACTGCAGCCTCCCCAGAGGCAAACACTGCTGCTGGTTTTCTTTTGTATCCTTCCAGAGGTCCTTCATGCATGTACAGATAAATAATTAAATGCCCCCCTTTTCATATTATACACATCACTTTTGACCTTCCTTCTTTCACTTAATGAACATTGCAGATGTCTGTAGCAGGCTGTGTGGTACTGACGTGTAGTTTCTGAAATCTGTACAGTCATTTTCCTGCTGCTGGGCTTTCAGGTTGTTTCCTATTTGCTATTGAAAACATTGTTGTAATGAATGTCCTACTCCACCTATCTTGGTACACATGTAGCAGTATAACTGTAGGATAGATCCCTAGAAATGGAATTGCTGTCACGAGAGTTTGTAATAGCTTTTTTGTTTTAAATCGGTATTGCCCTCCATAGAGGTGGTGTTGATTTACCTCCTACCAGCAGTATACCAGTGCCCAATTTCTCTATATTCTCTCCAGTACAGGATGAACTTTGCCGGTCTGTGAGGAAACTGGTTTCTGATTAAACATTCATTATAGTCTTCATTATAAATTATAATTTATGCTTACCTTTAAATTCATTAGAGTTGATTTACTCTTATGACTGAGGCTGATCTTTTGAAAATATATAAGTGCCATTTTAAAAATTTCCTGTCTTGTAAACTATTCACTCATGTCCTTTGCCCATTTTTTTTCTGTTGGGTCATTCAGTTTTTCTTATTGAGTGTTAGGAGCTCATTATGTATTTAATGAAGTTAGTCCTTGGCTATTTATTTCAGATATTTTAATCAGTTTATTTTTTATTACTTTGCCATACAGAATTCTTTAAAATATGTAATTAGACACATTGGCCAATCTCTCTATATTAAGGTCTTAATTTTGAGTAATTCTTAGGTCATCCCCCTTAAGATTTTTGTATATTCATGCTTTCTTCTAGTACTTTCATACTTTCATTATTTTAAATCCAAATCTTTAATTCATCTAGAATTTATTTTAACATAGTGAGATAGAGTTCCCATTTAACTTTTTTTCCAGAGAGACGTAGGCCTTGAACCATGTACTTTTACTCACTAGATGTGTAATTTTGAACAAATCAATTAACCTCGTGGAACCTCAATTTCCTTATCTATATAATGGAAATAATAATAATATCTAATGAGGCTATTGGAAAATTTAAATAAAATTATATAGAAAGCATTTAGCATAGTCCCTGGCACATATTACATGTTCAAATCATGGTCTAAATACTTAGGAACCTGGGCCTACTAGTGTGCTCCAGCAAAGGGGAGAAGTCCTAGGGGCCTGGGATACAGAGGTCAGCTTGCAACTCACTGCTGTGTGACTTAGGGTGAGTCACTTTATCACGTAAACCCTGAGTTCCTTCACCTGCATACTGAATGATAAGAACCAATTCATGAGATCGTTGGCAGGTCCAGGTTACATCACATCTGTGAAAGCATTGTGTAACCTGTGATGGACCATATGAGAAGGCTGGAGGTCAAGGGTTGGTGAGTGAGGAGCAGCCATGGCACAGGTGGGTGTTTGACATCTTTGGCCAAGGAGTGTGATTACCTTGCAATAGCATGAAATTAACAGCTGATGTAAAGCAAGTGAGCCTACTGCAGTTGATTATAGTAATGTTTAGTAATTGCCTTCTGGTAATTAAGCAATAACGAACTTCCCAAGATAGAACCTTGTTAGAAGGGTCAGATGCTTCCAATTCATTGTATACATCTTGAGCACAGCAGTGGCATATGCAGACATGTCTTGTTGAAGCATGCTTCTTGTCCTTAAGGACAGTAGGGCAATAGACATGTAGAGCACTCCCCCCTCCACCAGGCAGGTGCACATCCCTAGAGTTGTCCCGGAGGGAGAGCCCTATATGCTAGCTAGTGTTAGCCTGGTCCCCATAGTGTGGCCCTGCATCTAAAGAGCCCCAGCCCAGTAATGCCTTCTTCAGTGTGTCACTTGTCCTTTTTTATACTTTCTTTTTGGTTGTTTTGGAGTCATCAGGCAGATCCTGTTTCTTATACTTGTCCCTTCTCTCTCCACAGCTTCTGGGCAGGCCTGGTATTGTATCTATGGCTTCTGCTCTACTTGACTTGCTGACTCACACTTTCCCTGGGTAGGGTTGCTGGATAAAATACAGGATGCCCTGTTAAATTTGAATTTCAGATAAACAACTTAAGTAATTTTTTTGAAGATTTTATTATTTTAAGAGAGAAAGGTAGGGAGAGAGGCAGAGAGGGAGAGAAACATCAATGTATGGTTGCCTTTCACATGCTTCCAGCTATAGACCTGGCTGGAGGCCTGGCTTGCAACCTGGTTATGTGCCCTGGCTGGGAATCGAACCAGTGACCTTTGGGTTTACAGTCTGGCACTAATCCACTGAGCCACCAGCCAGGGCCTTAAATAATTTTTTAGTGTAAATTTGTCTCACCCAGTATTTGGGTCATATTTTTATACTAAAAAATTATTCATGTGTTCATATCAGATTTGGAGCAAACATATTTAAGTGATGTTGCTTTTTGAAATTCAAATTTAATTGGGTGTTTTCTTTCCCTTTCTTTTCCTTCCTTGTTCCCTTCCTGATTTCAAATGCTATAAAATAGCAGTTACCATACTCCTGTTTCACGGAGCCCTAGTAGCAAGGAACGTTAAAAGATGTTATATGAGAAAAGAATTCTGAGCTAAAATCATGCTAGCTAAATCTTAGGTTACACAAAGTTAGTTGGTTTCTTCATTACTGGAATTTTTAGAACCTTTTAAATCTCCTGCGTTGGGCGATTTTCTTTCCTTTTTGTTTGGCTGCATGTTCTGTAATCTGTGTATGTGACTCTTGTTGGAAGAGGTACAACTTTTTTATTATTTTATTTTGAAAAGGGTCACTATTCCATGTCTTACTTACCTCCCACGCAACTCAGTGATAGGGGCTCTACTGTAAGCCCCACCTTCAGAAGGTGGACACCTGGCACAGCTCTGTAGCAGACGCAGGACCCTTAATGTCATTATGGTGCTGACTCTTTGGTATGAGAGGATGGCAGCACCTATTGTCGAGGGAAGAGGTCATGGCGTCTGGGCACCCAACCCCTTTGGTTTACAGACTAAGGCTGAGACCCCGTAAGGGAACAGGACCTGAGGGAGACACATGGTTTCTGAACAGGGAACATCTTCAGATTATCTTTATCTTGGGCAAGGTCTCGGGATCAGAAGGCAGGAAGGATCAGGACTTGGTCTTCTATTCCAGAGTCCTTGACTTTGTCTGCTATACTAGAGCAGAAGGCCAGGGTGGGAGATGTTCTGCTGTACAATGGTGAATGCAGTTTGTTTTTCAGAAAGGTCATCCTAATATATGATTCATGTTACCAAAATCACGTTGCTTAGATTTTTTTCTTTTTAAATGTTGCAAAATACCTGTGTTCTGTATCTTTTTAAAACTGATCCCACCCCCTTCAACTCTTTTTCCTTTTTTGAACCTTAGTCTTCTATCTATTTATTTAGAGCTATTGTGATCATTATGTTACTTGGGGTTTTACTTGTGTATCTGAGTAGTGATCCTGGTTTGCTCCCCTATGCCTGGTACTTAGTTACGTGGAGGAATGATGACTGAATTGTGCATGTGGTGTGCAGGGAAAAGTCTGGGTCTGGCTCCTAAAAGAGACGTGAGCACGTGGAGGGCACAGTGAGGAGCAGTGTCATGTGATCTGGAGTCAGGGTGTGACCCTATCTAGAGCACTGTAGTTCAGAGGGGACTGGGGTTTCATTCAACTGAGCCTCCAGCCTCATGACACAAATAGTGACACTGTCAATCATGAGGCAAGGGGCAGGGCATCTTATTTCAGAAGGAGCTGGGCTTTGGAGTTTGATGGATCTGGGTTTGAATCCTGGCCCTAAGACTAACCAGCTGTGTAACTTTAGGATAATCCCTCTGTGCCTCAGTTTCATCTTCTGAAAGCTAGGGATGATAATAGTCCCTACCTCATAAGAATTGAGAGGATTAAATGAGTGAATACATGTAAAAGAGAACCTGGCACATCATAAGCACTGAATAAGTATCAGCTATATTGTTATTATTAACAATAATAGAATATAACATTACTGGAATAGTGCTTGGCCAGTGGCATGTCTTGGGATGTGTTTGTCCCCCAGGCAAGGTGTGACTGGGTTGCTGATTTAGGGCTGGGTGTAACTGACTGCTTCTTCTTGGGGTTCCCTTCCTGGGAAGCTGCCTCATCACATGGTGACCAGGAGGCCTGAGCTGTTACATTACTTACCAAACAGAAGGGCCTCCTCAGAGAGCAGTTTCTAGAGACTTGTGAGCTTTTCATTCAGCATTGTGTGTTTTCTATTAGAAATAAAACAGTAACCACAGTAGGTAACCTGGAGTTCACAGTCCAATCTCAGCCCCTGACAGCCTGCGTTTTTAAAGAGACTTAAGACTTTTCCCCAGATGTTTATTTTTCAGAAATCAACAGAATATTAAAGTAATTTCTTAAAGAAAGGAGAAGGGCCTACTTTTTATTCTGTGGCTTGCTCCAGGTGGTAACTGCATGAGATTTGACTATGAATATTAACTCTGACCAAGTAACTCTTTGCCTTCCTTTCCTGAAGGTGCATAATTTGGTCACTGATAACATGTTCTTAGGAGCCTGGATTCTCTGCTTGTTTCTTTGACCTCTGCCAAAGATGGAGAAGTAAATGTGCGGGAAACAATCTCAGCACAGAAAAGGATTGCAGCCCCACCCTTGTGTTCCCCATTCATAGGCTTCTGAAAGCAGTGAGCTGCGGTCCATGGGGTCCACGGAACCTCAAGTCTTTCTGCTATCCTTGTGCCTGTCTCTGAGTTTCATTTTCTTTTCACTGCTTGAGTTTTAATTAACATACTATATCTCTGAGTTTTTATTCAGAGTTTGACCTTGATCCTTATTTAGATTACAACAGTGTGGTAGACAAAAGTTTTGGATTTGAAGCCAGCAACAGAAAGGAAATCACATTTCTTAAGTGTTTACCCACCAGCATTTAATTCATCTTTCTTAAGCTCCTACTGTGAGCCAGGTATTGTGAAAGGCACTGCAGGGTCATGGTTCAAAGAAATGGGTGCTACACCCAAGCTGTCTGGGTTTGAATCCCATCTCTGAGGCTTATGTAGGACCCAGCAGTAAGTGGGGTCTTAATGACTTTATTTCCCTCTCTTCTGCTTCGGCACCCCATGTTAGGATGCTAACAGCATCCACCTGACAGGATTGTTTGAAGAATGAAATGAATTGATAGTATAGAGTGAGATGATGATGATGATGGCAATGACGATGATGGGCACAGTTTGGGATCAGGACTAAACCACTTCATTGCTCTCGTGCTACTCTTTGTTGTGTGTGTGTGTGTGTGTGTGTGTGTAGGGCCAAGGTGCTGAGGCATGATATCAGAGTGTGATCTGAGACAGATACCTATGATTGTGTGCAGTGAAGCATGGCGGGGGAACGAAGCATGGTGAGTATTACTAAAGGAGTGGGCCAGGGTATTGTGGGAGCACATAGCATGGTGCCCAGCCTCCCTCCCAGGTCAGAGAAGCAGGTAGGGGTAGTGATGTTTAATGAGGAATTAAAAGTTAGCTGGCTTGGGGGCAGTGAGCGGAGGTTGTGTTCTGTGGTATCTGCAGGAGGAAGTTTATATGTGAAAGTCTGAAGAGGAAAATCTCATGATGTTTAAGAAACTGAAGAAATCTAGTGAGCCTAGAGCATGAGATGCAAGGAGGGTCTGGCAGTAATGAAGGGAGAAACTAGACCTTGGAAAATGTGAGTCATGTTGAGGATTTGGGGTGACTAAAAGCCAGATACTGTTCTTGGGAGGTTTCATTAATAACTTCAAGTATCACAACTCTGTGATTTAGGTGTTATTAGCCCATTTTGTTGATGGTGGAGTTAAAACTAAAAAATTTTCACTTGCCCAAAGGCATAGACTTCGAAGGCTATATACAATCAAGATTTGAACTTGGGTTTCTTTGGTGATGACACCATCTTCTTCTGAACTTGAGATCTGGCTGTTAGCTTTCTGACTTCTGGCTACTCTCTTAACTTCCTCTGTCTTCAGTTTACTCACTTGTAAAAATAGATAACACAAACACCAGCCTCATAGGCTTGTGAAAAAAAATGGAAATATTCACTAAGTGCCAAATATTGTACATTGCCTGGCATATAGTGAACGCAATGATTTCCTAAGGACCCAGGTTCATGACAGAGAAACGTTTTCCTTTCCTGGTCCCACGAAGGGAGACAGAACCTTGTGAGCTGCCAGCTGCACGTGTCTTGGTTGTCAGTCATCTTCCCAAGGACCAGTTGGACGCTGCATAGACATCACCTTTGTGCAGAGGGAATGTACAAGCCTCAGTACAGAGGTATCTCCATGTGCCCTGTAGCCATTTGCCTGCCAGCTGGCTGGTGGGGGTACCTGGAGGCTTCCCCAGCTCTCCCAGGCATCCTTCTCCTCTTCCTATAGAGTCCACTGGGCTTGTTCTGCCTGCACCTTTATGAAGTGAGTTGATATGAACTGAATTTAACTTTGTTGTCATTGTTTAACTTTTCTCATGTTGATCTTAAGGACAGATAATGTCTTGTCCCTATGTTTCCTATGGCGATTAGCACAGCATCGCACTATCATAGGTACTAAATAGATTACACTTGTTGTCACTAGGGTAGGGCTTTATGGATACTGAAGCTTTTCTGTATAGTGTTTATTTATTTTAAAGATTTTATGATTTTCAGAGAGAGAGGAAGGGAGAGAGGCAGAGAAACATCAATGTAGGATTGCCTTTCACCTGCCTCCAGCTATAGAGCTAGCTTGCAACCTGGTTATGTGCCCTGGCTGGGAACTGAACCAGCGACCTTTGGGTTCACAGGCCAGCACCTTATCCACTGTGCCACCAGCTTGTACAGTTTTTAAAAAACCTTCATGACAGTCCTCTGATGTAGAGCATGTAGCATTCTTTTTAGTGCTGTTGAAGGAACTAAGGCCTGCATTTAACCAACATGACCATTAGTTAATTCTTTTATTCTAGATTAGTCATCCACTAGGTATAACTGTCCCATGGGCTAGGAAAATAGAGTTGAAAGATGTAATCCCTTCCCTCAAGGGTGGGGTAGACATTTGAACAAATAATTGTATATGGCAAGTGAAGTTTTAGGACAGTGGAATGATGAAAATGTTTAACTTTATTTGAGGAAAGGTCATTGAAAAATTCAGAGAGAAAGAGATGATTGCATTGGACCTTAAAGAATTGGCCTTGATGCAGAGAGTGGGAGGGAGGGCACACCAGACAGAGGAAATAACATATATCAAAGCCCATAGGAATGGAGACAGGCATTTTGGGTAGCCTCATAGCATCAATGTGGCTGGCAGGAGGCTGTGGGAGGATAAAAATGGTGGTAATGCCCACTGGAGAGACCCCAAGGCCCCATGATCTATGATTAACTGAAAGGTTCTTTCCTAGCTTCTTCCCTTTCATTCATTCTCCCAGCCCCTAGCCCTTCCTCCCAGAGTCGTGCACAACCTCCACATCCACCACCTTGAAGCTTTGGATGGGTTCCCCTTTGCCCAGTTTCCTTGCATCCCCAGCTTGCCTGAACATGGATTTGTAATCTCCTTTTCATGCGAAAACACATCTTATCACATGAGAGACCTGTGACCTGACTACTTGGAAGAATAAAGGTTACCGGGTGAAAGAACATCTGTGTCATTTACTCTCTGTGGTGTGAGGTGTCTGGGAAGGAATAAAGTCCATCTGTGACCAAACACCTGTGTTCCTCCCTCACTGGCAGTCACCATAGGGGAGCATTAAATTGCTCTTCCAATGAGTCAGACCTGCTATTCTCGAGGAGACAGAGCTGGCGCAGCTTGAGCTCTGTGGGCAAGTCTGACCAGGCCCCATCTTACTCTTGCTGTGTTTGTTTGCCTTGCAGCTGTGTAAATGAGTATGGAAGATTATGATTTCCTGTTTAAAATTGTTTTAATTGGCAATGCTGGTGTGGGGAAGACGTGCCTAGTCCGACGATTCACTCAGGTAAGAGAACTTGGAAGTCCAGGATTGGCTTTCTCGGTCTGGCCTGTTGGGGTTAAGAGAAACTTAATAAGATGGGTGACTGGCCCAGCGCCAGCCTCTGGCTGCCAGATTGAACGCATCATTTCAAAAGGCACCAGCTTTGCAGCATAGATCAAGAGCTTTTTAAACCGCCCCAAGGGAGCCTGGCTCTGTGGGTTGCCACCACCCTTCCATGCCCCTTGATGCTTCCTTTACTGAAAGGGGCAAGTCATTTTGCTTTCAGTGTGCAGTATTAAAAATAGATTATTAGATTAATAAATAGATTTAGTTAACATGCTCCAAAGCTGGAAGCTAATGAATCCAGATGTCAAGTTAAACCTAAATATTAATTTAAGAAACATAAGTACAAATTAAACCAATAAACTCCCTGCCTATGCCCTCTCAAGTCCCCCAGTAAACTGAGTGAATCATATTGGTTTAGAACCAGATATGCTGATCTACCTAGATCTATTAAATAGAATGAAATGAGACCAGTCAGGGACTATTTGAATTAAATCAAATGTTCTCTCTGGTGGAGTCCTTATCTTATGATCTAGTATAAGTTTCCTTTGGGGTTGCCCTTTTGGTAATTACTGCCAGAGATTATATACTTGTTTTTGTACAAGTATGGTGGGAAATCATTCTGAGGTTGACCTTCTTTTGTGTTTTTCCAGAAAAGATATGAATGGCATCCTTTTCAGTATTATGCATGCATTCTTGCATCTTCATGGAGCACTAGTTGGCAAAGTTGAAACTAGCTCTTCTGTCTGAGGCACAGGGCAGCCTGGTGCTGCGGAAAGGACATTGGCTTGAGGGTCAGGACACAGGCCCTAGTCCCAGCTCTGCCAGGGCCCATCTGTGAGCTTGGGTGGTTTACCCACCCTTGTTGGGCCTCCTGCCTCCCTGATGCACGAGGGGTCTGGTGATCTCCAAGCCCCCTTGCAGCAATAACAGCCTGTGGTTCTTTGGAAAACTGGAGAGGCAGATTAGATATGACAGACAGCTTTAGGACACAGAGTCACCTTCGGAAATGCCAGGGTTTCCCCCATGATAATGAACACAATAGAACTTGATGCTTTTTACTAAGTGTTAGCCTGTAATAGCTACAGTAATAAGTAAAAAGTAATAAGTAAAAAAGTAATAAGCTAACGCATCTGGGGTCAGTCAAAACCACCATGGTGTTATACTGAAAACTCCCAACTGGTTTTACTTCCGCCTAACGTTAGCAGTGTTTTCTGCTTCTGGGAGGAGAGAAAGACTGCAGAGATGTAGAGAAGTTTGCTGTCCCCTTTTCAAAAATTCCTCTGACTTGGTCAAGATCCCTTTAAGAGTATTCAGCCTACTCTTCTCATTTTATGAATGAAAAACTCAAGGGGATGAGATGGCTTCTTAGTACCTCATATCATGTTAGTGGTGAGGCTAGGATTAGAACCAGGTCTTCTGGTTCTCAGCCTGATCATTTTTATCTTCTGTATGTCCTAACCTCTTTTTCTTTTTAAAAGCATACACCTTGTCATTAGAGGTAAAATGTGTTAATTTTTGAACTAATTTTTCAATCAATAAGCACTCCACCCCTTACTTTTAATTTCTGTTTACTATTTCCCCCTCCCAGTCCCTCAGTTCCCTCCAAAGTTTGTATTTCATAGACAGGATTATATTTGTTTTTATTGTTAATAGACAGTTAAAATGAATCAGCTGTTCTTGAGGCATGAGGAGCCAGGGAACAAAATGAGGGGAGAAAACACTGGGAAGGATTTGTTTTAATTTCTGGCCATTTGTTAGACTGCATAACAGCTGGAGCTGTAAACTTGAAGCTTGGCAGCCTTGTGTTTGAGCCAAACCAAAATAGGAGAAAATTGATTCAATATTTGTAAGTGTAGTTATGAATGTTTTTGTTTACGTCTTTTGCAGACATGTAGTGGAACATTTTCTGTTGGTTTGAAGCTGAGTCTTTTAAGTTGAAACATCAATTAAAGAAGGCTCTTGTTAAGGAATAAACTTAATTAAAGATGGTACAATCTTAGCTGCCAGAGCTAATAAAGTTCATTTTACTTTTAATTTCTGGAAATTCTGGAATGTCACTGAAGAGGGAAGAGAAACTAGATGAAATGTTCTTTTTTAATAGAATTACTTTCTACCTCCACCTCCCTCCCTGAGCTTATAGGAAATATTATGTAATATTATGCATGTGATTTTGAGGAAATATTTCTTGTTTTGTTTCCAGTTTGAGACAAAATTTAACAATTAAAAAAATATTTTTATTGTTTATGCTGTTACAGTTGTTTCCACTTTTTTTCCTTTCCCCACCTCCACCCAGCCCTGCCCTCTCCCCTCCCCATATTGTTGTCTATGTCCAGGGGTTGTGCATAAATGTTTTTGGTTAATCCATTCACCATCTTTCATCCCATTCTGCCCGCTCCCTCCTTTCCAGCAGCTGTCAGTTTGTTTTATGTATCTAAGCTTATAGGTCTATTTTGTTTGTTAGTTCATTGTGTTTATTAGATTCCACGTATTAAAGTGAGATCATGTGATCGTTTTCTTTCACTGACTGGCCTAGTTCACTTAGCATCATTTTCTCCAGGTCCATCCAAGCTGTTGCAAGATGTTAGAGTTCCTTTTTTTCCCTTTCCTTTCCTTTCCTCTCCTCTCCTCTCATTTCCTCTCCTCTCCTCCCCTCCCCTCCTCCTCTCTTTTCCTTCTATTCATCCTTTCATTCTTTTTTATTGCTGCATAGTATTCCATTATGTAACTGTACCACAGCTTAAAAGTTTTGTCTCGGTCAACCATTAGTAGGTAAAACATTTTTGTTTGTTTGATTTGAAGTGCTTATATCTGCCTCAAACTCATTGAATTTGAGTCCCAGAGAAGGAACTGGTTTGCCTGAGGTCACACACAGATCCTAAGGCTGATACATCCTGGTTTAGTGCTATTCCTGCTAGACTTCCTCCCTGAATGATGATGTTTTCTTCAGTTATCTTCTCAGTATCCTTAGCCCAATCTCATGTAATTATATAGTTATCACCCTCAGGCCAGAAGGAAATCCAAACGCTTCATGGTCTCTTTCATTTTCCTCATACTGAGTTTTTCTTTTCTCATATTGGTTGTCCACCCCCATGGCTGTTCATGCCCTAGACTGTTAACTAGTTTTAAGCTTCCTTGATTTTACCTCTTTTAGACAACTTACCCATTTTGCATGCACCCCAACAATCCTACGGCTCCAGGCTTCTCAATCTCATACTTGTATCTGGTTTTTCTGTTGCACTTTTTGAAATGGGGTCTCCTGCCCTTTCCCAGTTCTCGGCCTGCACTCTGCCTTCCTCTTCTTTGTCCCCCTTTTCTTTTCTTTCTTTTTTCTTCCTTCCACTTTCTTCTTCCATTTTTCTTCCCTCAAAACATACATATGTACATGTGAAGTTAAACAGTGCTCCCAGGACACTAACTTGAGTTCTTTTTTTCTGCTAGTT
Source organism: Noctilio leporinus (assembly GCA_004026585.1). Classification (NCBI taxonomy): domain Eukaryota; kingdom Metazoa; phylum Chordata; class Mammalia; order Chiroptera; family Noctilionidae; genus Noctilio; species Noctilio leporinus. Next base: position 149,646 of record PVIW01003147.1, on the reverse strand, counting down.
AACTCAGCCAAAGAAAGGGACTAGTGATGGGTAGTGATGGGAGAAGTGGGAAAATTTCATTTAATTGAAAGATTTGCTTAATTGTTATTTTTCATTATTTCTCTTTTAGGGTCTTTTCCCTCCAGGTCAAGGAGCCACAATTGGAGTTGATTTTATGATTAAGACAGTGGAGATTAATGGTGAAAAAGTAAAGGTAAGATGCTAGGTTTTCAATAAGGCTTTTGTTGTGCTGTGTGAGAGGAGGTAGTGTTTTCTTAACACTTATCATATCTCCTAATTGAAAACCACATCAAAAGTAATATATTCAAGCCCTGGCTGGTGGCACAGTGGATAAGGTGCCGGCCTGTGAACCCAAAGGTCGCTGGTTTGATTCCCAGCCAGGGCACATAACCAGGTTGCAAGCCAGGTCTCCAGCCAGGTCAGTAGCTGGAGGCAGGCAGGTGCAAGGCAACTATACATTGATATCTCTCTCCCTCTCTGCCTCCCTTCCTTCCCCTCTCTCTGAAAATAATAAAATCTTAAAAAAAAAGTAATATACTGAGCTGTGGCAGCTTATTTCCAAACATCCCCTTTATGGGGGCAGGAAGGGGCTGTGGATGATGCATTTACAGATGGGAAGGCAAAGAAGGGCTAAGGCAAGTTTGCCCTGTTTTCTGTGATGTCAAAGGTGATATAAAAACAAGCAAGAAACTTTTTGGGATGATCTCGAATTGAGCTAGAAAGTGGTGCTACCCCTTCTGAATAGCAACCCCATGAAAGAACCAATGGATTCCTACATTGGTTATGGGTTATTCAGCTAGATGGATCATTTACTGTTTCCGATCATAGCCCTATTCCTAGCAAGGGAGAAATACTAAAAGAGGGGTCCATGACTTCTTCCTTCCCCTTTGTGACCTCTGGATAGTGGGACACCTGTAGGAACTATGGTGTCCAAGAACAGAAAGGAGATAGATAGTGCTTATCAAGTGCCTAATATGTGTCAGTCCCTTTGCTAGGTGGTTTCGTATGTGCTGTCCTATTTAACTTCATCCTTACTATACCAGGACATTACCTTCATTTTATGGGTTTCAGAGAGGTTGAGTGACTTACCTGGCTTCACAGTGAGGAAGGGAAGTAGGCAGGATCTGAACCAGTTTGGTGAGCTGGTGCACCCCACTGTCTGCCTGGGGCCCCCCCTGCCATGAAAGAAGAGGGGCATGAAGGCACAATGAGCTTGTCACCTTGGAGCAAGGAAAGAAGGACGATGATGGGAAGGTGAAATAAGACTAAATCACACACAAGGAGGGTAGAGAGATGTGCCCTTTAGAATTAGTGAAATTTCACTATTGGATCTACCAGGCCTCAGGCCGATGGAAAGTAGCCACCACCCTGGCATCAGTGCACAGCGAAAACTGTAGCATAAGCCTCCCAAGTTTGAGTCCCTGCCATTTACATCCTTCCCCTACACCATGGGGGGCAAACACAAGGCCCGTGGGCCGAATTCGGCCCTCCACCCTGTCTTATCCAGCCCGGCACCTTGTTTCTACCCCACTTAACTGTTGAGGATAGTTACATTTATACAGTCCTAAAATTACATTCAGTCCTTTGAAGGCAATTTCGAGGCTGATGTGGTGAAAAGGAGGGTGACCCCTCTATCCTACAAGTACCCGCATTCCGTTCTTCACATGCTTCAGGAAAGGGAGAGAGGCTCCAGGGTGCTCCTGCAGCATTTCATAGGCACACAGAGACGTGTTCAGGATGAGGCTCCTGAGTTGGGGACAGAAGCTCTGTGGTGCCTGGTCCAGCTGTGACTCCACAGAGTGGCTCCTCACTGTACACATTTACACCAAACACTACCGTGATGGAAAGCTGGAGGGTCTGGAAAACAAAAACTGGGTGTGAGATCCATGTGAATGCCAGCCGGAAAGCTCACAGAAGTACTGCGTTGGGGTGGGGAGAAGGTGCTGGAGAGTGCGGACCGGAAGCAGACCAGCATACACTCAGCAGGCACTGGCAGACCAGCCGCTCGCAGCTCACTGTTGTTCCAGGAGAGTGGAGGTGGGCACCAGTCTGGGCGGTTGAGAGAGATAACTAGCATTTCAGCATTTTACTTCCAAATGTTTGGGTTTCCCGTTTATGTACACATATGTGTGTGAGTTGATTCCTCTGACCGGAAATGTTAGTTCCTGCCACGTGCGAGGCACTGGGATTGAATAGGGCTAAGACGTGGGCCATGCTGTTCAAGAACAGCCTTATTTTTCTTTTCTGAATCTCAGGTTTGGTTATTAGATTTATTCCACTTCCTGCGAACCGTAACTTCATTCTTAAGTGCGCAGCTAAAAATCCATCTTTTAATAACATCTGACTCCATCATGAAACCACAGGCTTCCGAAGAGCAAGGTTTGTGTGTTACCCATCTTTGTGTTCATAGCACAGGTCCTGTCGTTACTGTTTTAGGTCTTTGGACCTTCATCCATAAAAAGTGAGGGTTGGCTCAATCTCCCACATGAAGTCCTGTCCCACTTGCCTGTGATTCTCTCTAGCCATATATGTAGAATCAAGAAATGAAATGACCCTTTTGAACCTCATTAGCCAAGGGCCGCATTAACACTCGGACACATGAGGAACACTCCCAGTCTTTCAGTAGAAGAGGGCAGAGCTGAGGAGGCTTTGCTAAGGAAACATCTTATTGTTGTCCTTGCTCTTGAACATTTGCCAACATCTCTTCTTGGTGATGTTTAAGTGTCTTTTTTGCTAGTAGTGTGCAGGCTTTCTCAGATCCTCATAGAGACAGGGGGAAAGAGATCACCTGCCTGGCATGTGACAGGGCCAGAACCCATGTTTCCCTCCTAAGACTTCTCATCCCGCCCTCCCTTCCCCTGCAGGTCTCAGGTTTTTCCTAGGTGGGCTTCTGTCCCAGGATTGAGGAAGAAAATCAAAATTAGAAAGATTGTATAGCTGGCTTAGTGCCAAACAGTAAAGGCAAAGCTGAGGAAGAAGCCCTTTTCTTAAGATGCTCTGCCTTAATGAAGGTGACTTTTAGTAAAAAATATAATTAAAACATATATAGAATTTTTCCTATCCATTTTAAGTCTATCATAAGTAAACGAGTAATAAATAAAGCTCTAAGCTAGTTGAAAATATTTTAACTTTAATTATAGCAATAGAAGTTTTTCTTTTTTTACTTCTCTCTAAACAAGTATATTTTGTATAGATAGAAAAGTCTTGAAAGGATGTACATATATTTGCTTATTTGACCATCCATCCATCCATCCATCCATTTATTCATCCATCCTGTGTTATAGTGGATGCTGTGTTCCAAGCACTGTGTTAGGTAAAGCACCTTTGCTCCCTAGTAGCTTACTATCACCTACCTCAAACATTTTATGAAAACTTTAATACCTTACTAATCATTGTGCAGAATTAATCCTTCCTCTGTGATTCCACAGCCTTTGTTGCTTAGTTAGCCATTATTCAACTGCGCCCACCATGTACCATGTACCTTGGTAAAAAGGCCCTAAGAGTATAAAGTTCAGTAAGAAATAGTCATTGCTCTTAAAGAACTCAAGTCTACAAGGAGACACACCAGTAAACCAATGATTGCAGTAGGTTACTGTGACAGTGAGGCAACAGAGGTGTAAGTGGTAAAGAAAGATAGTAGATGAACATTGTAGCCCCATGCTGGAGATAAGAGGGGCCAGAAAACCCATGGCAGTGGTAATGAGAACAGATGAACTGGCATGAGACCAATGCTAGGAGACATTTTCTCCTGCTGGTGCCTCTTAAAAGGACATCTCATAATTTATATTATGATTAGTTAATATTGTGTTTATCTTCTCAATAGACTGTGAGCTCTTTGAGATCAGGGATTGTATTTTATTTATCTTTGTCTCTTCCCTGTGCTTAGTGCAGTGCTTTGCACATATTAATGAGCTGTAAATGCCAACAAGGAGCAAATGAATCACAGAGAAAGGAGAGAAACCAAGTTGAATGATAGAGGCAATGGAATATGGATATCCTCAAGAATAAACTATACTTGTAAGACTAGATATAGGTAGCCTCCTATGAGAAAGCATCTTGGCAAGGCAAGACAGTCACCTTTTTAAAGAAAATATTTCAGTAGCTTTAATTCTCAAAGCTGTTTTCAAGATGTGCCAGTCATGAAAACATACTGATTTCTAATGATTGACAGTATTAAATCCCATCACAAGTGTTTTTAGAGGCTCAATGTGGCATTAAAACAATAGTTTGTTGTTCTAAGATCCTGGCAGAGGGGGCCCACATCCCTACATTTAGGGCAGAGCAGAGAAATCTTTTGTTTAGACAAAAGCCAGAACATTTGTATGGTTGCCTTCAGCATCCACAGGCCTTTGCATGCATCATCAAAGAACAGCACTAGCTCCAAATCAAAGGAGAGTCCTTATGCCACTGACTGGTGGCAGGGACAACCCGTCACTGCTAAACTGGTGTGAGCAGAAGGTGGCACCAACCAACTCATCCCGTCTGGATACTGATGGACATTTAAATTAGTCTCTGGGAGGAAACACAGCACAGCGGCATGAAATGAGTCCCCAACTGGGAATAAGGCCTGGAGTCTGGGTCCCATCTTTGTGAGGAATCAGTTAGGAGATGGAGTTTCCTGTTAATGAAGCACAGGCCTAAACTTGAGTAATGCATTGGATTTTTGTAAGGATTAGGTGAGACTGCCAATAAATATTTGAACAGCCTACTATTTGCCAGAAACTCTATTTGGTTCAGGGAAAACTGAGTAAAATGGACCCTGACTTTCCCCTCATGAAGCTTTCAGTTTAGTAGGGAATACAGATATTAAATTATTACAACTAAATAAACAATTCAAATGTGTCAGGTGCCATATGGGAGAATTACAGGGTGGGTTGCAGGAGAGAATATGTGGAAGGAGGTAGGAATCTGGCCTAATCTGAGCGCCAGGTCTTCTCTGAGGAAATGATGTTCTGTTAATGGGGGTAAACTCATTTTGCAATGTGAAATTGATACCATTAGAAAGGAAGATTATTATTGTTGTTATTTCTCAAGGCCTTCAGATTTGTTCTGCACTCCATGGTCTCTCTGGAGAACAGTTCTTGTTCAGTGTCTTCCCCGTGCAGGGAAATGCAGGGAGAAGTGAGAATTGTACCTTTTTCTTTGTTATTAGAACCATCAGTTATTAGGTCATGGAACTGGTAGATGACTTCAGAAGATGTGAACTTTCTGCTGGTTTATATGTTTATTAACCTCTTTTTGTAAAGAAACCACTGAAGCCTGAAGAGACCAAGTGACTTGCTCAAGGTCACAGAGCAGAAGTGGTAGAAGAAAGTTTCTATTTTTTTTGTCTGCCATGGCATTGTCCATGTTTTGAACTGGTAAAGGTGGGGAAATTGCATTTTCTCTCTTTCCCATTGCTGACTGAAATGCTAACAGTCACAGGATGACAGCTTGCCTTGTATCCTGATTTTATAAAATGGCCTTGCAGTTAAGAGCATAGATTCTGACACCATATTGCCTGGTTGAACTGGCTGTGAAACATACTAGCTGTGAGATGTCAAACAACTTATTAATATCTCTGTGCCACATTACAGATACAGTAAAAGTACCCACCTCATAATTATTGTGAGGATTGAGTTATTACATGTAAAAGGTTTAGAACACAGCTTGACACATAATAAATGCTCAATGACACAGACAACAGTGTGGTGTTAGCCAGAGGGAAAGGGGGGTGGAGGTAGGTGGAGGTGAGCAAAGGGGGAGAAAATGGGGATGGAAAGAGACTTTGGTGGTTGGGCATACAATGCAGTGTGCAGATGATGTTTTGTTGAGTTGTACACTTGAAACCGGTATGGTTTTGTGAACCAGTGTCACCCCAATAAATTCAATAAAAGTAAAGCGTACAGGGGAAACTCTTAAATGATCTAACAAAGAAAAAAAAAAAAAACATAAAAAACCAAGCACCTATTCCCAATCAGACATATACAATAGATTTTTAGAAAACTACAAGCGCTTTTTTATTAGAACAGAAAATAAGTGAAATTATCTGGATGAAGGTGCTTCCACTTCTGAACTAAAAGGGAAGCAGTGCTTTCTTTTCTGCTTCACCAACCTGATCCTTTTCGTATGCCTTTCCAGCTTCAGATCTGGGACACAGCAGGTCAAGAGAGATTTCGGTCCATTACCCAGAGTTACTACCGAAGCGCCAATGCCTTGATCCTCACCTATGATATAACCTGTGAGGAATCTTTCCGCTGCCTTCCCGAGTGGCTGCGGGAAATAGAACAGTATGCCAGCAACAAGGTCATCACTGTGCTAGTTGGTAAGTAAGGGTTAATGAGGAGAGAAATTAATTTGGGGGGCGGGGCATCAGAGAATTTATAATCACATAAAGCTTGTGCCTTGGTACCTTTTAAGAATATAGCCTACAGCTATATAATTCAGGCAGTCAACATTCAGTTCTGCAGTTGAAGAGGAAATGAAATAGGTCCTGTCCCATGGTGATGAAATATTGCTGATTGATTTTTCCATCAATGTACACTCTAGGGAAGAAGGTTGACTACCATGAAGTCATGTGGGCTGCCAAACATTATTTTAAATCTGATCACAAGATCATGAAACTGCTGGTCTAGACATAAAATGTACCTCTTAAGTTGATAAGGAATTAATCATGGAAACATTTGTTTTTTGCCTAAAAAATGGACTTAGGCTAAGCTTTTCCCTTCTTACACTTAATGCTGACTTGAGAAATTCTAATTTTCAGAAAGAATCTAAGGGAAATTTTACAGTTTGTGTCATTTTGTAGGAGGGTAGAACCTGTTTAGGATGGAGGAAAAGCAGAAGACAGCCCATGATTTTCTGTGACAAATACACCTATTAATGAAATTGCAGTAAAAGACCAGATCATTAAAAATTCCTCAAGTGGTGATGGAAAAATGTTAATAATGTATAGTTGTTAAATGTTTTCTTCCTAAGAAGGAACATTACATTCTATTCTACCAAGACCTGATTTGGAAATCTGGGTAGACAACCTCAGAAACATTAAGTTACAAGTTATGGCTAGTGGTAAGTTAACACTTGATAGTGAGCATATACTGTTAGCATATATGTGCCAGGAACCCTACAGGCAACTTTATGTGTCATGATCCTTAATGTACAGAAGAGGAAACTGAGGCTCCCAGAGGTGAACAGTTTTGCCCAAGGTCACACAGCATATAAAATCTACCCCAAGCCCTGTATTTGTCCATCCTTTAATACGTTGCTTTGTAACAAATTCCTGGACTTTTCTTTCATGTGGCTGGGTTAAGGATCTGCCTCTCTTCGAGCTGGTGCTCAGCCCCTGTCCTGAAAACCCTCTCCCACACGGGTTCCTGAAAGGCCTCTGCTTTAGACTTAGGCTTTGCGTCAAAGCGTTACTGCTTGGGAATCTAAAGAAATTAAGGATGATTTGAGGGGACACAACTAGTCAATTCAGTAGGAAAGAGGTTCTGGCTGTTTTTTTTTGTTTTTTTTTTTAAACTTTTTATTATGGAAAATTTCAGACATTAGCAAAAGTAGAGAAAACAGTATAATGAACATGTACACATCTCTTAGTGTTGACAATTACCAACTTGTGGTCAATCTTTTTCTGTTCTCCAACTATTCTGTCTGCCCTCCCCTTCAGGTTATTTTAGTGCTAGTGTTGTATTAATTCAAATTTAAGTGCATGTCTCTGAAAGATAAGTTTTTTTGGTTTGTTTGTTTTTTTTAGTAAATCCAAATATTTTATTTCATTCTTTGAAACTCTTTTGTTGGCCTCCAGACTGCGATTTTACAGACCGTTTTGCAGCCCTCTGTATAAAGTATGTTCTGAGATGAACACCTATGAAAGAGACCCCAGCTACAAGAAGCCAGTTCTTTCTAATTCAGCTGGTGTTTTTCATTTTGTTTTTCAATATCAAGCTCTGATTCAGAGCTGCTCTTTTCTGAAGAATGCAACCCTGCTATTTTTCCTGGACGGGATCCTTTTGCGGACTCGCAGGTGCCAGACTACCTGGCTCGGGAACACTGTCCTTGTTGGCTACTTGGAAAAGAGGACTGCTTTTGATTTTTGTGCCACCCCACGTGTGTGAGCCCAATGAAAGGTATCATAACAACCAGAACTTTGTCATCTCTCCAAAAGTTCTGAAAGTTCATGGTACTTCAGCATCAGTGCATGGAATATTTTTTTTTAGTTCACAGTTCTCAGAGTTTTAGGCCTCCTGGTTTGACCAGTCACAAAGCCCCAGATTCTGTCTTTTCAGCGCCAATCCCCTTCCTTTTGAAAGATAAGTTTTTTTTAAAAAGAGACCCTAACCACAATGCCATTTCACACGTAAAAAATACCAACAATTCTTTAATAACATCATTTAGACAAGTTTCAAATTTCTTTGACTCATTTTTTAATTTATTCAAATCCAAGTAAGAGTCTTATGTTATAATTGATTTTTTTCTGTTTTTACATTCTCCTTTAATCTGTTACTATCCCTCCATTTTTTTCTCCCTTGGAACTTATTTGTCCAAAATTCAGTTTTCAAGTCTGAAGTTTTAAAAAAATTTTATGCAAAGGGTGTCATTTGACATACTCCCTGATCACCTGTATTTCTTACAGATTTGTAGGTAAAAATGGAGGCCCGGTCAAATTTAGGGTTTTTGTTTGTTTTCTCTTTAGTCAAAATACTTAACAGCTGGTATTCTGAGGTATAGTTCTCACAGGAGAGTCAAGAAAAATGTTTCCTTCTTTTTACCATTTTGGTAACTATAACCATTCCAAAAGTTAACTATTGAAGTTTGTTTATATTTGGATCATTATGTATTTAAATATATTTGATATATTCTAGTCCCTTACAATTATTTTCAGTGTTCCAACTCTTCTATTCATTTGATAGTAAAAACTTCATCAAATGGGTCTTATTTATTTATTTAATAAATGGGTCTTTTTGACATGACCTCAGGAATCCAGTAATTTTCTTGTTTTCTGGTATGGCAAGTATTCCAGGCACATCTTGTGCATTTCCTCCCCTGGCCTGGAACTAACCATTTCTTCAAGAAGCACTGTTTCTTTTAAATGGGAAGTTGTCCCTGGCTGATGGCTCTGGATTGGCGCTGGCCTCTGAACCCAAAGTTCCGTGGTTCGATTCCCAGCCAAGGCACATAACCAGGCTGCAAGCCAGGTCTCCAGCCAGGTCCGTAGCCGAAGGCAGGTGAAAGGCAACCACACATAGATGTTTCTGTTCCTTTCTTCCTCCCTCCCTGCCCTTCTCTCTAAAAATCATGAATAAAATATTTTCTAAATAAATAAATAAATAAATAGGAAGTTGGATGTAGAGGCCACAACCAAGGTGATAGGAATCCTCTTTACTAGTGGGTTGATTATTGCATTTAGACCTTTCAGTGGACAGAGCTTGTGTGTGTGTGTGCAGTGAATTCTGCAGCACCCAGAGAGGGTTGCCCTGTTGGCTTCTCCTAAACATTGGACTCACACTTGACATCACAGTCACTTACACAGGTACAGGACAGGAGATGTGGCTACACAGGAGGTCAGCATCAGGCATTTCTCTTCATTGGAAGTAGTGCCCATAGCAATCCGAATAGCCGTCCAGAACCTCCTAGGACCATTCAGGTAGGAGGAAAAAGGCAAACTTCATGCAAGAGCAGGATCTGCCCTGGCCTAAAAGCCTCAACAGGAGTTAGTCTCACTTATAACAGCTCCACAGGCCTAATTCTCAGGGTCTCTTCAAGCGAAGGATCACCACACTCAGGGAAATTCAAAGTTATGGCTTTTCATTAGTTATTTCTAATTCATACACGAATTCCCAGGCCAGATGGGATTTACCATAGAAAATGTTGCCAAGTACCATAGTTGACCTATCACCTTATCACCTTTGTCAGGTTTCCCAGAGAATAGAGGTAGAAATTTTTTTAAAGGCAAAATACACCAAAATTCACGCTGATCTTTCCATTTATAACTTAGAACTTTAGAAATTATACTTAACCTCATTAATCTTGTATCTGTATTTCCTTTTTCTGATGCCAAAAATCCCTGTACCAGTGACACCTACATAATTACTCATTTGCTTTACCCACAAAAACCATTCAGAGCAGCCTCCGAATAACAATGCTGGTACAACTGCTGACAAGATGATTACCGCAACTATTCAAGATTTTTCCCTTTAGCTCTTTTTTGTTCTTGGGGTATATATGACTAGGGATGCAGAACTAAATTATTGTCTCCTAAACTCACATGAAATAATTACTCTGCATGGTTATGCCACTTCATAATAAACAGGTTCATTTGTTTGACTTTGCTTCCCATTTTAGGAATTGCTTTTAAAATTTAATTCCATATTACTTGTATAATTATAATCAATTATATAATTATGCAAAACATAAGATTCTGAAGTCAAATCTATAAAATAAGGTATATTTAGAGAGGTCTAGTTTCTCTCCCTTCCTGTCCCTTAACCTTATCTTGTTAATGGGTAACCATGATCTTTAAAATTAAGATTTTGGTTTATTCTCCCATTAAACAATAAGCAGGTAAACTGTGTGTATATTTTTATCCTTGTTCTTAGACATACAGTTGTATATTATATATAGTTGCTTCTACTTTATTTATTTAACAATACAAATATCCTAATGTCTCACTATCTAGCACCATATAGAGATATTCTTTATTGCTTTTTACAGTGGCAAGTAACTTCAAATAACAGCATGTATGATAGCGTATTTAGCTAGTGACCAACTGATGGACATTTGGGCTGTTTCAGTTCTTTGCCATTACAGATGGCACTGGCATTTAATAATAAACAGTCCCAATAATCACACTCCCACTTGCTTGGCTTTCCTAGCCCATTGTCTGGTTTGATTTCAGATATGGAATTGAACGTTGATGTTTGCGAGCCTATGAAAAAGCCGAATAAGGATTCCTTCTGTGATTTTATCCCCATTTAGGCAACAAGATTGATTTGGCTGAAAGGAGAGAGGTCTCCCAGCAGAGGGCTGAAGAATTCTCAGAAGCCCAGGACATGTATTATTTGGAGACATCAGCCAAGGAATCGGATAATGTGGAGAAACTCTTCCTTGACTTAGCCTGCCGCCTCATCAGTGAAGCCAGGCAGAACACACTTGTGAACAATGTATCATCTCCCTTACCTGGAGAAGGAAAAAGCATCAGTTATTTGACTTGTTGTAACTTCAACTAAAGGCAGAGGCAAACAGAAGCGAAAGGAATCACCAGCTGCCTTGATGGGCCACAAACTGCTGGGGAGATCCCGCGATGCTGGTGGCTCGCGCTGTCGGACCTTCTGACTCCTGCGTTTACAATGCACGGCAGGCCAAGGGCCTGCTGCACAGGCCGGCATTAGCAGAGCATATGATGGTTTCATCCTTTTGCAGTCGGGAGTCAGAGCAAGGAAAAATTGCACTAGGTACTCCATGACCTGCAGAGCATGTTGCTTTTGTTTTTTTAAAAAGCAAGCAAAAGCGCATTCCTGAACAGAATCTAGGGAATTCCCTTCTGCACATCAGTGGGTGCATGTCAGGGGTGTTCCTTAGGGCTTCTGGGGGCCTTGGTTTTCTTTTCCATCGGATAACCAAAACTGGCAAGGCCAAGTACTGTCTCTGTGGTGTGGGTTGATGGCCCCATGGAGATTTTGAAAAGTGTTATTTCTCTTGTCCACAGGCACTTTCAAGAACTTCGGGATGTAAAAATTGAAATGAAACCTTTACCCATGACCAACAGTTAACAATTATTGTTTTAATAATATATACAAGCTCCATGACTCCTTTTGGTGCTAATGATTCTGCAATTTCACAGACCAAATGTTTTAGTACATTGATGTCCTTAAATGTATTTCATAGAAATAAAAAAATAAGGGAAGTCCATGAATCAGCACTCTTTCTCAAAGTCTCATTATACCTGTTCCAGGGTGGATTTGTTAGAAAAGAGAATACTTTCATGTTCCCCTTAAATCTTAACCATTTTCTTCTATTTTCTCATCTTTTCTGCCCTTTAAGTAAATGAAAAAAAAAAAAAAAGGAAAATGAAAAAAAAAAAAAGAATGGTAGATAATATTCTAATTTTTGGTTAGCTCTAAGACATTATAAGTAAGTACGAGAAAATACACTAGATCTGACCAAATACTGTGGATTAACAGACTGCAGTGAGGCGTTCCAAGCAGAGCACAGCCCTTGATAGCAGGTTACACCTACTTTCCGGTTCTATCTGTCTTAGACAGACCAAGGCTTAGGATTTTGTAGGTTTTTAGTAAAAGTGAAAATAGCAACAGATGCAAACTCTCATGAACCATTTTTGTATCTTCAGTGATAACCTTAGAAAGTATCTATTTGTGGAAGCAGGTTCAATTGTCATTTGTCACCTCATTTGTACAGTAGTATTATGCTCAGACATTTTTTCCTATTTTTTCTTTTCTTCTTTCTTTCCTGGTCACTCCCTTCTTTTCCTCTTTCCTTCCTCCCTTTTCCTAACTCCCTACTTTCCTTTTATGCATGTGTTACTGCAAACCTCCAATTCAAATGGAGGTGTATATGCCTTTACCTAGCCAACTTTAAACCAGGACTCAGAAATGGAAGACATGCTGCTGAATATGTTGTTTCTTCAGTGCCATACTTTGATACCATTCAATTTTTCACCAATATAAATGCAAATTAGAAAAAAAAAAAATAACTGTACGCTGTTGATGCTTTCAGATGTTTATGTAGCTTGCTGCTTAACCTAACTGAGGGATGGGTAATGGAATGATATAATAAATAATTCCACTGTTTCTGTAGATGGTGGCAATCTTGGTCCTGATATGTTGATGTTTGAAAGGTAATTTTAAAGAAGTGAGTCATGTAGAGACACAATTTTGATACAGCATTTCTAGCATTCTCTAGCAGGTTTCAGAGTGACCCATCTCTTGCACATGGGGGCTATACATTATTCTCGAAGGGGCTGATAGTTTGGTTGGCCCCACTGTGTCTGTCCTGATTTATGAGTAAGAGAAATCCCAGAAGTTTGAATTGTTTTTATTTTAGAATCTATCTCTACAGGAAAGAAAAATCATTTTAATAAACACTAACCAAAAGAATTTATAACTGTTGCCTTTTTTCCCCTACCTTCCCCACTGAGCCAGCAACTAAAAGTATTCAGAAAACAAATTGATCAAGGTGGAGGTGGGCAGAAGAACTTCTCTTTTTAAACTGTGAGGAAATGTGCCTAAGTTTAGATTTATTATCTTTTAATTAGGGCAAAAATCCAATTACCCTAATACATCATGACCTAACCTTGTATCATAGCAGCATGCCTGTTGAAAATGAAGTTGCTTTGTGAATTGATAGGACTTTGTTAGATTGGGCACATTTATGTAAAATAACAGCATTTAGAGTCACTCTTGTGTTCTGAAATTCTTATTCCCCAAAGTTCACGCTCCTTGGTTTACAGTGGGCCACACTTGGAAGGGGATTAGAAAATTTTGCTCCTGGCGCCTTCCTTCCCTGTTACTCCTTCCCAGCCTTTCTGTGGTTTAATCACCCACCCACAGCCAATCAGTAGGACACATGAGAATGGAGGCCTTTTCTCCCCCTTACATGTGTAAATTCCAGATTAGACTGTGTGGGCACTTGTCACTGATGTAGCTCAAGTTTGAAAATAATCCCTGACAATATTGTAGGTGCTCAATAAGTATAGCTGAATAAATAACTTAGTATCAAGAGGAACATTTTTGGTTAAATAGGAATTTCTCAAAAAGAATTCGAGAAAGGACATTCATTAAACCTGGTAACCCAGGCCAGGACCTAAAGTTACTTGTTTGCCTATTAGTTCTTGTCATGGCAATATTTGCTAAGATGAATTTTCTTATATAAAAATGAATTCTCATGTAATGGTGGATGAAAGGGAAGTTGCTTTCTCAAAATTGCATTCAGCTTCATCTGACTATAATGACTGTCAGACTGTATGTCTACTTCCATTTTTGGTGTGATCTCTTTCTTTTAATCAAGTTATTACTAAATATATGGCAATGAAAATTATTATATTCATGTCATGGAGTCAGGTTTAGAAAAATCTGTGAAATCATATAGCTTGCTGACATTATTTATTTATTATGGTTTTGTGTAGATTGAATCCTCAAAGGATTTTGTAATTTCTCCTTTACCTATGCAAGGCTTTTTATTCCTTTAAATGCCTTTATTAGATGTATTGAATTATGTTAACATTTAATTTTGATTATATAGGACCAATTACCCTTTCTGTGGATTAAATTAACCTATTAGCTTTTCCTGGCCTTTCTTTTTCCCTTTCAGTCATTTCATGTTTGCATCTCTTCCTGAATAAGTAGCAAGAAAACTAAATTGGAAGTAAAATAGATTGATTAAACAATGTGTCAATTCCTGATTTAGGGTTTGGTAAAAGCCACTGGAAATAAGATATTTGGATTGGGATTATTTATTTTAAGCAATTTAGAGTTCTTGGAGGTTAGAGGGAGAATTAATAGAAAACTGGATTCTTCTGTTCATGAATATATGCCCTTGGAAGACACTAGTGACTTCCAGTGTTAGATCAATGAGACAAAATGATGTGTCTCATTTACCCTTATAGCTCTCCCATAAATCTTCCAGATTTAGCATCAACTTTCAGGTAATGAATAATTCTGAATAAATATCAGTTGGAAGTGATTTCAAATTGAAAACTTTTATTTTTTAATTTTTTTTGAAATCAAGCTACATTAGTCTCTGTAAGAGCTCCCCTAGGGTTTGCCCTTTTTTTCATCTAGAATTTTTTAAAAACTGCAACTAGTTACTTACTTTCCTCATTCATGGTCTGGACAGATGTGTTTTAATGCAAGTATATTAATACTTTTAAGACAACCAGAAAAGCAAAAGCAGTGGAAACAACAACAACAACAACAACACATGTATCCCATGTTTCAGACATAAGCAGTATAGTTGAACACTAATTTTGGGATAAGAGAGGGATGTGTTTTCTTTCTTCTTTTCAGCTTTCGTTTCACATGAGTCTATTTGTGTTTGCAAGGAAAAATGCTTTCCCTTATGTTCTTCACATTTGAGTAGAAAGCATATTGAGTTAAGAACTTATCATCTCTTCAGACAACTGATTAATATTGTAATATTCGACCAGGGGAAATGACAGTTCATCTCCTTTCCTTAGTCCATAATGTTGAAATTCTGGAAGCCATACTTTGAAATTAAAGACAAATTGAAGCATAGAAATGATGGTGAAGGAATTAAAAAATTTGACTACTTGAAGGGTTTTGGGAGATAAAGCTTGGGAAAAAGGACTATAATTAGCGCATTAGAGCAAGACTCTGTGTTCAAAGAGATGTAATGAGGCCTATTCAACAGATTTGGGCTCCAGGTCAGGGGGAATGTTCTCAAAAAGATGGCTCACCATAGATGGGGCTGCTTCAGCAATAGCCTCTGTTAAGCAGACATTAGATACGAACTCAGCAAAGATGAGACAGAGAGGATTGCAGAATTGATCAGGCATTGGACCAGATGACCTATTAACTTAAAATTCTATGTAGCAATGCTTTGCCTGTCACAACATGGTCAATTAAATATCTGTTGACCTACAGTTCCAGGAAAGAGGTTGGTCACATATTGGTAGGCCAAAAGACTATTTGCCATTATGCTCTAGGCTAGAATTGTTGTCAGTCCATTCATGATGTCTTGAAATCACAAACTGGTTAAGTTAAATTTTTTTTTCTTTTAAAAATTATTTATTTTTAGAGAGAAGGAGAGGGAGAGAAACATCATTGGGTGGTTGCCTCTCATGTGCCCCCAACTGGGGACCTGGCCTACAGCCCAAGCATGGGCCCTGTCTGGGAATCCAACCAGCAACCCATTGGTTTGGTAGGTCAATGCTCAATCCACTGAGCCATACCAGCCAGGGCTTAAAAAAATTTTTAAAGGTATTTTATATGAAATCATGAACATTATCTATTTTTCACTTGCCAAAATAGACCAGGCTCTGTTTAGTGGATAATTGATTTTTCTTCAGAATTTCAGGATAGGCCTTTTTAGTAGAGCAAAATCTTCAGTTAAAGATTCCATAAACAATACCAGCTATGAGGTTTCCTATCTCCCATCAGAGATGGGCTGATAAGTGACTGGCATAAAGCACTCCCCAACATCTATTTCGGAAAAATGTCAAATAACATTTGGTTACTTGGTTTGATTCTCTTGGGAAAAAAATACAAAAACAAAAACAAGAAAACCCCCATGATATGAAAATGGTTTTAACAGAAAGAAGGCCAAATTGCTTTATGTAGAAAGTAATAAAACGCAGGTCTTTGAAAATCAGAGATAACTATAAGCAACATTTGCTAATAAATCCCATGATCCAAATGATTCCACCTGCAAAATCACACGCATCCTTGTTGGGCTGATAGATTCATTGGTTTATTAAAGTCATTGGTCTTGCATCAGTAGAAATGCTTGAGTTTGGGTGAGCTTCCTTTGATTCCTTCAGTTAAAGCACACAGCATAAAAGCTATCTGTCTCTTACTTGACTTTATGAGATGCATGAGTCAAAATTTTACTTTTCCACTGAGTTAAAGCAGAATTCTTGGAGATGCTTTACTCTATCTAGTTACAGATGGAATCCTTACTGGGTTGTGATCCTGACATGTAAAAGAGTGATGCAGGGAGGTATATAGAAGGCTAGGCCTCTGGAGCCCAAGTACTGCTATGAATTAGTGCACATTATGCAAAGTACAATCTCTTGAGCGTCAGTTCCTTCATCTATGATACTTTACCAGTCAGGATTGTAAAAAATTAGATAAATTGAAAGCATTCAGTTATTCTTTTCTTTTTGATTCAGAGCAAATTAAGGATGTAAGTGTAGATTTTTAGGACAAAACAAAGAATCCTTTTTGATTTCAAAGAAAAAAGCTCCATTTCTGAAGGGGCCTTTGGGCATTACTATAACTGCAAAGACTTCATTTCTTTACATGCTTCAGGAAAGGCGCTTTCTTTTTCTCTCCCCCAAAAGGCAACCCCAGGGTTGTAAACTCATTATCCAGAAACCACCTTATTACTGAAATACCTCACATGCAATTTGAACCTCTTTCTTCTTGATTCAATTCTTCCTGGGAAGAAAAATGGGTTGATCCTATCTTATTATTATTTTTTTAAGATTTTATTTTATTATTTTTAGAAAGAGGCAAGAGAGAGAGGCTGAGAGGGAGAGAGACATCAATGTATGGTTGCTTTTCACCTGCCTCCAGCCACAGACCTGACTGGAGACCTGGCTTGCAACCTAGTTATGTTACCCTGGCTGGGAATCGAACCTGCGACCTTTGGATTCACAGGCTTGCGCCTTATCCACTGTGTGCTCCTATCTTATTTTTAAGGGGTCATGTTTGACAGTTGTTATTGCTCATTTCCCTCATTTTAAAATAAGCAGAAAAGCTCATTAAGGTGGTAATTATTCCTTGTGGGAATGTCAGGATAGGTATTTATAAACTCAGCATCTTATTGGTATGATTTAGATCATAATCTGAGTGTTGCTTAGCTCTTGAATTATCCATGTATTTTTCTGCTTTAGATTACATAATTGATAAGAAAGTTGCTTCTGAAGAACTATTCTGTTTATGTGGCTCTTGTTTCTTCTTCTTAGTAAAAATGGAGTCATCTGCTTTTAGAATTTAACTTCATAGATGATATTATTTGATAGATATCATTACCAACATTGAAATTTAGCATGGTTTCTTTCCTTTTTTATGTGTGCACTAAATTCTGAAATAAAAATTGGAATGCCAAATGTCTAACTAAGCAAAAATTCACATACAGAATAGCAAAAGATAAAAATATGGGTTGTTAAGATAATTTATAAGCAGTTGGTTGAATATTGCTTAGGTTTAGGATTATGTCTTGATTAAATAACAGTAGCAAGACTTGATAAGCCCCTTTGAAAAACAGCTGTTAAACATATTGCTTTCTAAAATGTAATTATTAGGAATAAATATTCTCTTGTCCTATACAATTAAAGAATACTAGTGGAACTTCCTTATAGGCTATTTGACAATGAATGTTAATTCATTAAAAAAAAATTTAATCCTTTTATCCTTTTAAGTGTGTTGGGACTTTCATGTCCCTGTTGTAGAACATTTCAAATGACTGGAATGCTAGCTTCTAATTTCTGCTCACTCCTGTGGCGGTTCCTCTACACATACCAGATGATTGGAGTTCCTTTGACAATATGTAAGGAAGCTACATAAGTGTATTTGTCAACACACTTAAATAAGTGTAAGTGTATGAGTCAAGTTGCAGTTTTCAGAAAAAAGGTAAACTGCTAAAAATTTCAAATAAAGTGATAAGAAATTTTTGATAATCCAAGGGGAAAAGTATGCCCCATATATATCGCTGCATAAATTTATTTTTCTAAAATTTGTTTTTTAATGTTTCAAATATAGTTAACATTCATTCAATATTACATTAGTATCAGGTATATAGCATAATGGTTAGATGTTGATATCACGAAGTGAACCCCCCAGTAAGTCTAACCCATCTGACACCATATATAGTTATTACAATATTATTGACTATATTCCCTATGTTGTACTTTACATTTCTTGTATATCTTATTGATTATGCTGTTACAGCTGTCCCAAATTCTTTTCCTTTTACTCCCCTCCATTCAATCCTCCTGCTCCCTCCTGCAGTACCCCTACCTCAGTTCATGTCCATGGGTTGTGCATATAAGTTCTCTGATTTTATCCTTTCCTCTATTAGTCTTCCTCCTATCTTGTACCCACCAACTGTTTCTTAATCCCTGCACCATTTCTCCATTTCACCCCTTTCCCCCTCCTAGCTGATAACCCTCCAAATCATCCCCATACCTATGTTTCTGGCCTGTTCTGGTTGTTTGCTTGGTTTTTGTTTTCATTTTTATGTTTTAGGTTCTGTTGTTGATAGTTGTGAGTTTGTTGTCTTTTTAATGGTCATAATTTTAATGCTTTTTTTTTTTTTTAGTAAGTCCCTTTAACATTTTATATAATATGGCTTGGTGATGATGAACTCCTTTAGCTTTACCCTGTCTGCATGGCTTTTAGGATAAGGATGAAAATGCATCATTCTGGAGGTCTTCTCAGCAGCTAGTAAAAACATTTAGAGAAGCTGTTTTATGAAGATTTAGAGTCCTTGACTCCACTGCACCCATTTCCTACCTCTTATCATTAAAACATGGACTTTAACAGTTTTAACAAACATGTTAGTCATCAAATCTTATAAATTCAATTCTTAATATTTGGCTGTTGGTTTTAAGCATAGGATCTCAGTAATATCTGAACACACCAGTGTGTAACATCTAACCATCAGCTTCAGTGCAAACATAACACTTGGCGCTAAATGTTAATATGCAGGTATTAACAGTACACTGTACCATATCTTATATGATGTTTGTTTCCCCTTAATAAAAAGCTTGTTAAAAATATAAGCTTATAATGAACTAAGTGCAATTAGTTGAAAACATTCTGCAGAAAAGTGATTGTATGTAAACTTCAATCAATATTAAAAAGGAAGGAAAGGGAACAAATCTGAATACAATATTTTAAATGAAGTTGCATCCCTCTTTAAAAATTTAAATATAATTCACACACCATATAATTCTGTGTATGGCATTGTTTGCCATCACATCTTTGCTGGAAACATTTTTGCTGTATAACTAATTGTTCATAAGACTATTTTGCTATAAAAAAGATAAAATATAGTAACTTATTTTTGTTTGATTTCATTTCTCAACTAACAACTGCTGTAAAAAAAGATAACTCATCAGTTTGGTTGGTTTTATTTACTGATAAATCAACTGCATTTTTAAGACTTGAAATATTTAAACTAGCTGTCAGTTTGGTTTCATGTTCCCGTTGACTAAGTCTCTCAGTTACTCCCATTTCTGTATTGTATATAAATCTTAGCTAATCCCTGTAATGGTCTATGAAGTGATAAGTAAAGATGCTTATAGTGCAAGTGCTTAGAACCACACAGTTCACTCCTTTAAAGTGTATATTTCCGTGGTTTTTAGCATTTTCATAAAGTTGAACATCCATTAGTACTATCTATCTCCAGAACTCCCCCAACCCAACAAAGAAACCCTACACTAATTAGTAGCTACTCTCCTTCTCTGCTCCCCCAGTGTCTGGCAAGCACTATGTTACTTTCTGCCTCTACAGATTTTGCCTCTCCTGGACATTTCATATAAATAGAATTATATAATATGTGGTCTTTTGTGTCTGACTTCTTTCTAAATTTAGCATAATGTTTTCAAGTTTCATGTTGTAGCATGATTCAATATCCTTTTTATGGCTAAATAATGTGATAATATATATAATATATTATATATAATAAGTGCTTATATTTATTATATAAAATATATAATCACATTTTACTTGCCCATTCATTCAATTGATGGATATTTGGGTTGTTTCCACTTCTGGCTATCATAAATAATGTTTCTATAAACAATGCATACAAATTTTCTGTGTGAGCATGTTTTCACATTGCTCTTAAAATCAGTCTTGCAAATCAAGTCATGTGTGTTCATTTAAACAGAATGTCTTAAACTCCTACTTAGGGAATGCGACTTATAATCTTAAATCAATTATTCACTTAGGAGATCCCTAAATAATGGCAAACTCCCCAACATGTCCATAAGAAATTTTCTTTGAGCCCATTATTTAGATATGATCATCAATGTCATGAAGACTGTATGACTGTCATCATACACAGGATTTCTAAAGTCCTCTGCATTGTTTTAAAGGACAGCTACACATGATGCTGGAGAGAACTCATTCAACCTTTTAGAATTCAATGAAGAGCACCTTTAATATACAATTTCCTTTACATATCAACTGTCTTTTAAAGTTTGGATTTTTCCTTCTTGAAAAAAGATGGTCAATTAGCCAAACCACCTGACTATCCATTGTAGCTTACGTGTTTATTATTAAGAATTATAATTCATACTGAGAGTCAAAGTAAAAAGAATGTATTTTGTAAGCAAAGGATGAATGTATCAATAACTTTATTTGTAACATTAAAAAAATATGGATGAGTGGAAGTTGCTCTCCCATGTATTTGTATATAAATAAACATTTCCTTTTACCCACATTTGGAGGATCATATGCTATCAAAGTATGTAAAAAGCAAATAAGCTTTACATTCACTAATGTCTTTTAGCATGACATGGGATGTGCTCTGGATTTGGCCATCTGGAGACCTCAGCTCTTTGATTCTCTAATTGGCTAACCTGGACTAGTTCTTTAACATTTTGCACCACGGATTTCTCCTCTGTAAAATAAGGGGCTGTACTGAATAATGGCCTCTTTATGGCCTCTTAGAACACTAAGACTACTTTATGATATTCAGGATGTGAAAATTATGTGTTATTTCTAATGGAGAGATATTTTATCCACTGATATATTGGAAGTATTTTTATACTAATGAGTCATAAATTCTAGCCTCAGTTCTGACAATGAAGAGCTGTGTGATGCAAGATATCTTTAATGTCCTTTCCAGCTAAAACATGTTATATGTTTCTATATTCTTTAGAAATATCACATAAGATATTATCCTTCATAATTAAGAATGAGACTACTTCTGGCTGGTGGCACAGTGAATAAGGTGCCAGCCTGTGAACCCAAAGGTTGCTGATTTGATTCCCAGCCAGGGCAACATAACCAGGTTGCAAGCCAGGTCTCCAGCCAGGTCTGTAGCTGGAGGCAAGTGAAAGGCAACCATACACTGATGTTTCTCTTCCTCTCTGCATCTCTCCCTTCCCCTCTCTCTAAAAATAATATATAAGATCTTAAAAAAAAAAAAAAAAAAAGTAAGAATGAGACTACTTACTCATCACCTGCCGTATGTATATGGTGAATAAATGATTCATTTCTTCACCATATACATAAGGCAGGTACAGTAATCTTTTCGGTGTCCCCCTTCTCCACTGCAGTAGTCATGGATTTTCACTTGTTCTTTTTTTGAAGTTCAACCCCACTGCAATCCTTGTCTCTCCCCCTTTGCTCTGGGACATGCATTTAAGACAAATGTCTTAGATTACAGTGTAGTGGGTCATGGAGCATGGCAGAGTTAACAGGATGACAAAGGGATGACATCTGTAACTTTGGGCTCCCTGGCATGGTGTTTCTTAGTTAACTAATAAACACAGGCAATCTGTGGCCTTAGACCTTTTTGTATAACATTTATAAAGTACTAGGATTTGCAAAATCATATAGTATAATTTTATGTTATCATCTACAGCTTCTTTGCAGTGTTATGAAACATTTTTTGCTATTTTAGCACCTTCACTAAAAGGATATTTACAGAAATTTCTCTTCTGAATTTACACATGCTGTGGATTTAAGTGTACTATTAATATTAATTTGAACCACATGAAATAGTTTTTGTAGGTCAAAATTGATTAGACACTGGCAATTTCTTACGATTTGAATATGACTCAGTAAGTCTTAAACAGCAAACACTGGGAGACAAATACCACTGGAGGAGGAACCTTTGACTCTTGCATATTTTAATTGAATATCCATTTCATTGTTTAGTTTTTGCCATAAAGGAAATTTGGACAAGTTCACCTTGCACATTTGTTTTTCCACTAGTTAATGGGAGAAATCACAAACTTGAACAGAATTTTAAAATGCTTACTGATGTACAAATCATTCCAGATCCCTGGAAGTAAAGTATAAATGTGATTTATTCCTCCAATTAGCTAAATGCTCAATTATTGTTTCTCATTGGGTTATGTAATGCTTCAGATACTCAATTCCTAGCAAATTGAAGATCAGTGTTTTGAAAAACCTTGAGGATCACTAACATTAGTTGACTCAATCACTCCACATGTACTGTCTATAAACTATACCTAATATATGCTATCTATATATCCTCAAATACATCTGCAGCTGAAAGATGAAAACTGGAGCTATATTTAAACCATACCATGTGCCTGTGCTTTTTGGCCAGGTGGTCACCTCTGAATATTTTGAGAACTGAAATATCTTACTTCCATTACTTGCAGGAAACCACGTAAGACAGCCTATCTAAATGTTCCTATCTAGAATTTACTCAGGCTTCCCAGAGAACAGTTATGTTTTCACATTGAGGTAAAAATAAGCTCAAAGAGACAGGTTAGCCTTTCTAATTTTGATCTTAGAGATGAACCCATAAGCACTAACAACTGTATGGGCCTAACATTCTACAAATTTGATTGGTGCTCAGAAGCGAGTGAGGGAGCTCCCTGTGACCTCTTTTTATAGGGCACTAATCCCATTCATGAGGGTTTTGTCCTCATGACCTGATCACCTCCAAATACCCTCATACTGAGGATTAGGTTTCAACATGAATTTCATTGGGGGGACACAAATATTCAGTCTATACTAGATGGTGTCTAATTAATCAGGCAGACCGACCACTCGGAGTTACAGGTTTAATATCAGAGTAACCATATCCACTTTCACTTAGTCATACATGAAAGAAGTACCCCAAGATCAAGGAGTTGTAACACATTATCAATGGCATTTATTGACTCCAGTGAATTTAATCATGTCCATTCAGCTTGTTCAAATTAATATTTGTTCAAATGCTTTTTAATCAATCCCTTCATCTGGTACCAGTCAAACTGCAAGCCCTGAGACAAGTAATCTGGTTAAGGCCAGTTGAATTATGGATACTTTACCAAATACATGAACCTCAAATTTACATCTTCAAAGAGTGGAAAAACACTTTTTCAGTTACTGTTGATTTGGGGGTCTCTGTTTTAGTGATTTTGGACAATATCTATTGTCATAATAATTTTGGTTGGTTGATTTTGTAATTGCAGATGCTCCTCAACTTAGAATGGCGTAATATCTCAATAAACCCATGTTAAGTTGGAAATACGCATTAATAAGTAAAAATGCATTTAACACATAATCTATTGAATAGCATACTTTAGCCTAGCCTACCTTAAACATGTTCACAGCACTTACATTAGCCTATATTGGGGAAAAATCATCTAACACAGCCCATGTTGTAGTAAGTGCTGAATATTTCATGTACTTTATTGAATACAGGACCCAGGAAATGCCGGCAATAGCACACTATGGAGTATCAGCTGTTTACTCGAATGACTGTAGCTGACGAGGAGCTGTAGCTTGCTGCCACTGTTTATTCTCATGGTCTTTTCCTGCTAACCCAGGAAAAGGCCAAAATTCTAAATTCAAAGTATGGTTTCTATTGAATGCTTATCACTTTCACACCATTGTAAAGTAAAAAACAAAACAAAACTGCAAGTTGAGAAACATCATTAATCAGAGACCATATGTATTTTGATAAACTAAGCATGTATGTTGTTACTTCCAAGGTAAAAAGAAAAAGTACTTAACTTCGAAACCTAGGAGAAAAAAGAATAGAAATGACAAAAAAGGCAAAAAACAAAAAAAACAAAGAAATCAACAGAAAAAAAGGAGAACAAAAGAAACATTAAGTAGAAATGATAAATAGAAAGTATGATAAACCCAAATATATTTTATTTATTACATTAATAGTTACTGGACTAATGTTCCAGTTAGAGGACAAAGACTGTCAAACTGGACAACAAAAGAAACCCCAACTATGTATATGAGGCTTACAAGGCGCACCTTTAAGATACAAAGATACAGAAACACTAAAAAGCAAAAGCAAAACCTCCTGCAAATACTAAAACACAGCTAACGTCATATAGTGACAACTATTAGATTTTAGAACAAAAAGTAGAGTAATAAAATGGGGCTTTTATGATGAAAATTTTAGTCCATTAGGAAGACACAAGATTGGATTTGTACCTAATAATAGCCTCCAAATAAAATAAAAATGAACAAATCTAAAATGAGAAATACATAATTCATAATTATGGAGATTTTAAAATTCTGCTTTCAGTAATTAACAGAACAGGGGAGAAAATCAGGACATATATAATCTGAGCAACTTGATTAATGTGTCTAGTACACACATAAATTTCCTTCCTAATAACTGCAGGGAACACGTTCTTCTCAAACACACATGAAACATTTACAAAAACTGACTACCAATTGGGTCACTAAACAAGTGTCAACAAATTTCAAATGACTGAAATAATATAAAATCCTTTTTGGTTTGAAAATTAAGAAATACATTTATTAAAAAAACAAAACTTGTCAAAGAAGCTGCATGAGAATTATAAAATATTTTGACCTGAATGACAACATAAACACTAATATACAAGCTTGTTCTCGGGAGAAAGTTTAGATAGTAGACATTACATTAAACGGCTTATGGATGGCAACTATAGGTAAATGGATGAATTCAACCAGAGTACATATAGAAGGGACAATAGAACACTGGGTAAGGCACCCTCTTTTTTTTTTTTTTTTTTTTAATTTTGCCCTTTGTCTTTTTCCTCTAACTTGCTGACATTTTAGAGAGGAGAAGGAAGGGAGAAAAAGGGAGATAAACATTGATCAGTTGCCTCTTGCTTGCTTCCATCTGGGACCTGGCCTGCAATCCGGCCATGGGCCCTGACCGGAATTCCCACTACATAATCCTTCAGTTTGCTGTATGATTCCCAACCCACTGAGCCACACCAGTCAGGACCAGGCACCATTTAAAAGACAGGCAAATAAGGAGGCAGTCAAGGATAAGGGGGGAGATTAGAGAGTACAGTACCTTTTGAGACCCGAGTAAGCAGAGATCCTGTCCTAGACCTCACACTTCAAGGGTACATGTGCTTTAGTTTGCCTTCTTCAAGATTTTATAAATCCTCCTCCAGTTCCTGAGTAGAAAGGCACCCCAAACCTGGATTTGGTCTCATGAGGACCCTGGTTGCCGGAAACTCATCTCTTGAGATTTTCTAAGTATCACTTTGGTGCCTGCAACGGGTGTCCTTTCTGTCCTTTGACCCATGCTTGGTGTGGACCAAATGCTCGGGGGAGTTCTGGGTCCTGCGCCTATAGAATTGTCCTGGGTCTGAAGAATGGACCATCCTCATTAGCTGAGCAATATTTCCTTCACATAACAGTACGAAATGAGGCTGCCAGAAAGCTGCTGATGTGTTTTTAGGTGACTATCATATCGGATGCAGGAAAAATTCCGGGTCCCAGGCTATCAAAGGTAACCACAAACCACTGGGATTGCATTGTGCATGTGGGAGGGGCTGTTTATTGGCTCTTAGTTTTCTTTGTTCCATTTATGAAGCTGCCTCTGGTCTGAGGACCCCCAAGCATATGAGTGTGGTGGCTCACAAGCCTGGTGACTATTCTTTCCAGGATTTGGCTTAAGACATGCTGATGAAGGAATGGACATTCCCTGTGCAAATAAAGCTACTCTTCTTGCTCTAACCATGGGTCTCTTGATTCCTCTTCCTGAGTGTGGCTAGGAAGGCAATAATTATAGCTTAAAACATTCAGAAGATATGGGTGAAATTTGTGTGTTCTATGTTTATGCTACAAAGGTCCAAATGGTAAATACAATATGACTAGGAAATAAATTATTATACACACTTTACTGCAAACTCTGGGTGACTTTCATTTTTGGTAATTATCAATGAAGCACAGTAACAGCCTTTGAAAGAGTTACTGGAGCCAGTCTTCACAGGCACAATGAATGTAGCATTATGAGCAATGATGTAACCAGCATTAAAAAAATGGTGTAAGAGAACTGTAGAGCCAAGAGCTTTATGGCTCAATACAAACAGGTTTGTTAAGAGTCATGGCAGCATGAATAGTAATAGCATTACTACTCTTATTGCAGTGAGGATATGAAATAGCCAGAAATGGCAAATTTGACAATAAAGAACATGCAACTATTTCCTAGGTTGGAGCAAGAGATGGTGCCTGTGTATCATAAAAAACTTTACATTCACTGATTAACAACAAACATGCACCTTTTCTCTATTCATTATTCTAAATCTTCATTGACAAATCACTTTACATGGGCCCATAAACTTGATAACAGACTTTTAAATTAACTTGTTTACATAGACAAGGGCTCTACAAAAGAAATATTTTACCCTGTAGGCAGCCCTGATGAAAGCCGAGCAGAAATTAAGAAACCATGAACCATGAGAATGGTATCCTGAACATAGGGGAAATGCAGAAATAAAATAAGGAATGACAAATGCACTGGATGTGAGTTAGAAAACCACTAACACTATAGTCACTAAAGGAGTGGAAGACAGAACACATGAAGCAGGTTGAATAGTCAATGATGTTCAAGTTGCCAGTAACTATTTTTTAAGAGAATGGCTACAAACAAGTGAGCTAGCAGGGAGGTAGTATGGAGTTATTACATGGTATTAAAAAGAACAGTAAGCATAACTGTAAACCACTGAAAAAAATTCCTGAGTATACAGTGATAGAAAGAAAAGAAAACTCATTCAACACTACTAGGAGAAAAGTGTAACACTGACTCTTCACTCTTAACAGGTAAAAAAAAGGAAAAGGCTGGTGTGGCTTAGGTTGTTGGAACACCGTCCCCATAAACCGAAAGGTTATCAGTTTGATTCCTGGTCAGGGTGTGTGTGGGAGGCAACCAATTAATGTGTCTTTCTTTCACACAGATGTTTCTTTCTCTCTCTAAATCAGTAAGCATGTTCTCGGGTGAGAATAAAAAAAAAGTAAAAAACAAAACAAATGTACCTTTACCATAGAGAGATCTGATGGGCAACATCTTATTTACAGGAAATACTGGGGGATAGAGAAAGACAAAGTATAACTAGTACAATGAAGCAAATACGTAAATCTAAAATGTAGAATAGTCTATAAAACAATGGTCTAATTTTTTCATAAAGTTACTGTGGCAGAGAATGAATTCTAGGGAGGGGCAGGAGGCATAATCATATACCAGGGACAAACTTGAATAAAATCCTGGTTGAACAGCATCAATAACAATTATGACAATTTAGGGAGAAGTAGAAAAAATTGAACATAAGCTAAATATTAGATATTGGCAAATTACTATTATTTTTCTTTGATGTGACAATGATACTCTAGTTATGTAAAGTCTTTATTATAAGGAAATTTATTAAGTATTTAATGATGAAATGTCCTGCCTGCAGCTTAAATTCAAATGGCTCAGCAAAAATGATATAGATCTATACAGATACATTGAAAGCATATACACACATATGCAAAAGGCAAAATGTTAAAAATAATTGACTCTAAGTGGTATGTAGACATGACAATGTATATCATTGTACTCTTCTGTGTTTGTAAATTTTCAAATTACAAATTTGGGGAGAGAGAGGGAAACAATAGAGTGAAATGGTAGAGATGAATGTAAATTAATGGCCAAATATTAGAAAGATCAGCACTAACAAGAAGGTGTACATCAGTTTCTGAGATCACAGGGAAGAAGCTATGGGTAGGTACAGGTATAGACAAGTGGGTAGGTGGGGATGTGGGAAGCTGAGAAAATTCCAGCTGATCTCAATCTTCTCTGTGAAGGAGGTGGTAGGAGGAGTGGCAGTAAGTTGGTGGCATGAGGAGAACAAAGGTCTTCAACAGCTGCTGTGGGGAATGGCAAAGGGAGCTGAACACAGATTGTTAAAGTTTCACCGTTAAAAGGTTTAGCTGAGATGCTTCTAAGGACTTGGTCTAGAAACTGCTGATTTTCGCTCCTATTAGCACTTCAGGCTTATCTCTAATCATGTAGCTTACCAGGTACTAATTGTTTACTAGATAGACCATAAGCTTCTTGAGGGAAAGGCTTGTCTTTCATCTTTGTGTTCCCTGCACATAGCGAATACTTATTACATAAAATAGTGACAGTTTGCCCTGGCTGGCATGGCTCAGAGGAGTGAGTGCTGGCCCACAAACCAAAGGGTTGCTGGTTCAGTTCCCAGCCAGGGCACATGCCTGGGTTGCGCACTGGGTCCCTAGTTGGGGGGGCCTTTGAGAAGCAACCACACAGTGATATTTCTCTCCTTCCCTTCCCCTCTCTTAAATAAACAAAATCTTTTAAAAAGTGACAGTTTCACATTTAACTCGAAATAGTTAAGTTTTTATTGACCCTTCTTCTACCATGAGCCCAAAACAACATACATGTCTGTAACAACCACTAAAAACCTCGTCCATTGCATTTGCTGCAGTGTGGTCAAACTGTCTGTAATATGTGTCTTACCCAGTAGAACAAAGTATTTTGAGGTCAGTAATCTTGTAGCTTAGTATCATAAACGTGACAGTAGTTGGTCTAACATACAACAGGCATTTTCTGAGCTGAGCTGAACAATTAATGAAGATTTTAAGTTCTGCTTTTACAAGGCTTTATTTCTGAATGTACATGTGAGTTTAACAAATAATTATAACACAAAACTAACAATATTACTAAAGTACAACCAAGAATATAAAGTGCCAAAGTTTCTGACTCTGAGTATTCTGGATAAAACAGAAAAACAATTGCTTTATAAAACCTTTTAAAAGGCACAACAGCACCTCTTCTCTGTTTGTGTCTCTGTCAGTGTTAAAAATGGTAATGCTTTCCATGCCAACAGAGGAAAAAGTTTCCAAACAGACTTATCTTTAAAAGTTCAGTCATTGGGTTGAGGTGACATTTTACAAAAACAGTTCAGGGGACCAAGCACTTTTAGTTTCAGGCACTGAAGGTGGCCCATTTTCTGAAACTGAAAGGCTACATGTGACTTCCGAACTAGAACTAAGTTCCAAAGCTGACTCTTTGGAAATCCACCCTGAGTGTGTACTGTTATTGCTGGGAGTTTTCTGGTTTGTAACTACTGCTGTTAAATTTAATGCCTTCTTAATTAAACCTTTATTGGTTATTTGCTTGACATGATTCAGTTTCTTTCTTGGTAATGTGTTTTGATCAGGAGAAGTACAGGCAGCAGGGCATTTCCTTAGACCCATGGTTTGGAATCCAAGCATATCTAAGAGAAATACTTTTTTTGTGGTAGGGGGGACCCATTCATCAATGTCAGAGTCAAGGCACTCAGCTACAGCACAGTTACTGAAAACCTCTGGTTGTGTAATATTAGATATGACAAGGCTTCTGGATTTCTGACAAGGTGTTTTTATATTTTCCAGACAGCTGGGAGTGGCTACATGTGCTTCATTTTCAGAGGGAATCCTTGTTTTTTTATAGTTAGCATCAAGATCTGAACAAAAGGCGAGTAATTTCTTGAAAGATCCTTTCATTCCATGAATTCTTGTTTGGTGGAATCCTGCAATAGGAGTTGACTGGGAGCATGGAACAAAGTTTTGGCTATCTTCAAAATCACTTTCTGAATCTGATGGAAAATGTGAAGGGCATGGTTTTGGATACATGGAGGTAGACATGTTTTGCAAGGATAATTTTTGTGGAGATTGGCTGGAATTTTTAGAAAGTGATCTCAGTGAAGAATCAGATTCTTTATGATGACTTTCTGACAAAGACTTTCCCCAGTGTAATAAAATATCCTGTGATTTTTTTGTGATTTCTGTTGCAATGTCCATTTCTTTAGCACTATCATTAAAGAGATCAGCAGAAGCATTGTAGCTACCTTCATGAACAGGAAAATAGTTCTGTGTTACATTATTGTCAATATGTCCATAAGACATTTCTTTCAATGTATTTGTACTTCTCTTCGGACTACTGCAAAGAACTTCTAAGGGATACGTAAGCTTCCTGCAAATTGTAAGAATGTCTTCTTGGTTCTCTGGCCACCTACTGTATTTTTTATTTTCTACATTGCAAAGGTCAGAAATATCACTATACCTCCTGGAACACAAAGTAGTCAACTTTTCACTTGTTTCCAAAAGTGATTTTTCTCCACATCCATTAAAATATTTGATCTTGAGACAAGAATGGTCACTCTCTGAAGTACGACACGTAGCTGCAATTGCAGCCCTATGTGGTGTAATTCTGGTAGATTTCCTAAGAGAAGATGTTGTTCCTAAACCTGAAGATGGAAACAGAGCTGACAGACAGGCACTTGGTAGAAAACATTCAGAAATATCTCTTCCATTTCTACTTATAGAGCCAGCCTCTGCTGTGCTATCCGGTTGTGACTCTTTTTCAACACCAGGAGTTGGATTTGCTTCACAGTTGGAAAGGAAGTTATCTTTGCCAGAGTTTGTTTTGACTGTTGCTTGTGATGGTCTTAACGCTATGGGTGGTGTATGCAAAGACCCTGTAGTTCTCTGGGGAGTCACAGATAAACTACTGTGGTCTGAATGTAATTTATTGATGCCATTATCTAGATGATGCTTCCTACTGCTGGCATCTGTATGGATTGTAGCAATCTCACTTTCGATAACTGCCAGAAACTTGTTTAAGCTTTCAGAGAATGGAAGATCATCCCAAATCGTGGGGTCAGAATCCTGTGAACCACCAGCTACCCCTTCAAGTCTGAGTGAAGAAGGTGGATAACATGTAGAGTTTTCCTGAAGGCTTAGGCAGGTATTGACATCATGATGCTGGTAACATGTTAGCTCATGCTGGGAAAACCTGTTTTTATTTTCCACTGCACCGTGGAAGGATTTTATATTACTTGGCTCATGAGGCTCTTGCATTTTCAAGGGAAATGAATTAGAACCAGTAACTCCAATATTGAGATGACTGCTATGTACTATATTTGGCTGATTAGCCTGCAGGCCAAGTTCTTTACCCAATGTGGGTGCTGTACTCCTTTTATCCATATATGAAACAAGGCTCCATGAACACTGAATGGCTTCATGGCTACCACTGGAACCAGTAACCTCTGCCAAGGAAATGAACGGTCTGTTCTGGTGAAGAGTTTCAACGGCCTTGCTTTGATCTGAGGCTGAAAAATTATCATCATCTGTTGGTTGTGAAACAACAGAAGTGAGTTCAAGTGATGGCTGCCAGAATATTAAAAAATTATCTCTGCCATGGGACTCAACAAAACAAGAACTGCTGTCAGGGCTACATATGCTGCTGAGATCACTACTTGAGTGGCCAATAGGTGTCTGGGAGCCACCATGAAATTTCCTGAAATCAGAAAGCCGCAAAAGCTGCCGGAAGTAGTCAATGACAGTGAAGCCAGCAACACCTGGGTCTGGGAGGACCATCTGGCAAGCTACTAGCTCTTTAATTTTTCTCTTGTCGTCAGGGCACTGTCCTAACAAGTTACTGGAATATGAACCTTGACCATGTTGGTTTTCAAAATTCTGTGAAAGAATAAATTTAAATGGGAATAAAATTTTCTTTGATAAGACTGTGAAACAAAGATGTAAATTAAATTTAATTCCTCTAGTATATAGACACAGCAGTATAAGTAAGAGAAGTCAACCTTGGGGTATTCAAATCTTGGTTCTAATATTTACGAGTGTTGTGACCAGACAACTTATTTAACCTGAGCCTTAGTTTTTTCATTTCTGAAATAAAGGCTCAAAAATGCAGGATTATTATATTTTCAATAACACATGGAAAACTACAGTGCTTAGCAAATAGTAGTTGCTCAATAAGTGGTAGCTATTACACTGTCTCATTAGCTTCCATAAATTATGATTGCTTAAAGGAATGTTCTCACTTGTTTTAAAAAAACACACCATGAATCATTTTTTTTAAAAGCTCTTTAGATCCTGGTTTCAACTTCCCTTTGGGTCTTTACTGTTCAGTTACAGAGTGCTCTAATCCTGTTTTTAAGACCCTGATTCCAATGTGGATAAAATTTCCACTTGTTCCTTTAGCAGAGATGAGACAGAAAATGGTTACAACTCCAAAGTCAGTACATTCTTTTTAACTCCTATCATCACTTTTATAATTATGTAAGGCCATCCTTCCTAATCTATTCTTAGAGTTATAAATATGCAGATAAACATAATCTCAACTTCTGAATTTATTAAATATGTATTTTTAAGGCTCTGGAAGCATTTAAACTAGGATCTTCTGACTTTTGAAAGAAGGCTGCAGCACACATGCTATTTTAACAGATCACCTACAGCGTATTTTTTTACAGTCTAAAGTGCGTAAAAGCTCTCATATTTATGATTCCTAAAACTCTTTAGAGAATTCAAATGATTTCATTACAATGGAAATGTTAATAGAATGCAAAAAAGAAAAAAGAAAGCTAGTTTCAATTACCGTCACTCCAAAAATAAAGCTCTGTCCAACAAAGCAAGTTTCAACTGCTTTGGTTAATAGGTTCTGAGTTGCATCACTATCCAGTGCTCCTGGAATTTCATTAGGATCCTGAATATATCTTGAATGGAAAGAAAATAAAAAAATGTGAAGAGATAAGCTTTGAAATTTTAATTCACCTTAAAGTCAGAAGAGACGAACAACTACTTTGAATATGAAGCAAGAATCTTTTGAGTTACATATAAAAAAAAAATGTCTTGCCCCTGGCTGGTGGCTCAGTGGATAAGGCGCCAGCCTGCAAACCCTAAGATCACTGGTTCAATTCCCAGCCAGGGCACATAACCAGGTTGCAGGCCAGGTCTCTTGCTGGAGGCAGGTAAAAGGCAACCACACATGGATGGCTCTCTGCCTCTCTTTCTCCCCCTCTCTCTGAAAAATAATTAATAAAATCTTAAAAAAAAAAGTCTTATGAGGTAGGGATTTTGTTTTTTCTAGTTTCCCTCAGTTAGAGACAAAAACTGACCAAGTGTGAATTGAGTGGATGTCTGCCTAGTTATCAGGCCCAGCAACTATTCTAAAAGTAGTGGCGGGAGTAGTGGTGAGACCTCTAGCCCTTCTCCTCAAAGCAGAGGGAAATCTTTCCTCTCCCTGCCAATCCTAGCCAAGGTGTCTCTGCTGTCTTTTGTTCAGAGTTTGCTTTCAACAGTAAAAAGATAGATATGTTTTCTTTCAAGGATTAAGGCAGGAGGGTAGAAGACTAAAGGGGAGAAAATGCTTCAGTTGCTTGTATATATCCTGGCATTCTCAGGACAATACTATGAAAGGGCAAACTGTGCAGGTGAAATGGTAATGCGAATGAAGAGAAATGCAAAAATTTCAGCTTCTGAAGTGCAAATATTACTACAAATGGCTTCTGCCTCAAGGTACTTTAGCCACCTGAGTGTTAACCTCAGGTTGAATAATACAGTAGTAGTTCAGTTTGAAACAATTTTACTTTCTTATTCTATGTTCTCTATTTTGGATGAGAATTTTGAGAAATTTAATATTCTAATTACAGCTTCGATGGCCTGAATAAAAGGAGCCTATTTTAATATGATCACAATATGTATTCAGGAAATAAACATCTATTTCTTGACTATTTATCTTTTAAAGTGACTGATGATCTGAGGTTTACTAAATGCATATTACTTTAAAAACACTTATCATTAGCCCTTAATGGTATGGATCAGTATGTTGGGCATTGTCCTACAAACCAAAAAGGTCACCAGTTTGGTCCCGGTTGGTGTGTGAGAGGTAACTGATTGATGTTTCGCTCACACATTAATGTTTTTCCCTCCCTTCCCCTCTCTCTAAAAGATAAACAAATAAATCATTAAAAATTGAAAAAACCCGCATCTTCAAATTCTATTAATATGCTATGGAGTAGTTAGGAAAGAAAATGCTTTAAATAATCTTACCTGTGTAAATCAGTGGCTGTAAGGCCAAAAAATGTATCTAAGCAGCTTCCAAAAACAGTTATAGCAAATAATTTATTTGATTCTGCAACTTTTATGGAAAGTTTGTATCGGTAACTGGCATCTTCAGCTTCACCAGCAGAACCACATTTTGGACAATTAGATCTGAAAAAGTGGAAGAAAAAAGTATAGAAATGTTTATTAAGATATTTTTTTCATATGATGAAAGACAAATCTGTTGAAGTAAAAATTAAAAATATTTTGTGTACAGCCCTGGCTGGTAGCACAATGGATAAGGTGCCGACCTGGGAACCCAAAGGTCGCAGGTTCGATTCTCCAGCCAGGGCACATAACCAGGTTGCAAACCAGGTCTCCAGTCAGGTCTGTGGCTGGAGGCAGGTGAAATGCAACCATACATTGATGTCTCTCTCCCTCTCTGCCTCTCCCCCTTCCCCTCTCTCTAAAAATAATTAAATAAAATCTTAAAAAAAAAAAAAATTAAAAAATAAAAATTTTTGTGTACAAATGTTCCTACACAACTTGCATTCTTCTTAAACTATTTCATATTAATCTCTTTTGAAGTTCTTTATTCATAATAGCTACCTTCACTGATTTAAATTAAGCAGTGTCAAACTGAAAGAATAGTGAATGAAAATTGTGTGTGTGTGTGTGTGTGTGCATGTGGCAGGATGATGGTGAGAGAGAAATATTCTTATGTTTTTATTGGGAAGCTAAATCATGACCAAAGTGAGGCATACTATAGTTTGGGGTTAGGGGTGGCCCAAACTAAATATAAACACCACACTAACAAAAAACCTGAAAACTGATGTCTATCTTCTTTTTTTCTGAAGATTTTATTATTTTGAGAGAGAGGGGCAGGGAGGGAGGAAGAAAGGAAGAGAAACATCAATGTATGGTTGCCTTTTCCCTGCCTCCAGTGGGAGACCTGGCTTGCATCCTGGTTATATGCCCTGGCTGAGAATCGAACCAGTGACCCTCAGGCTCGTAGGCTGGTGCTCCATCCACTGAGCCACACCAGCCAGGACTGATGCCTATCTTCTATTAAAACAAAACAAAAAAAGAATTATCTTGAAAGTTAATAAAAACTTATATATACAGTACCAAGCTACATTTTTCTCACCATTATGAGAATAACTTTAATTCATTGGAATATACTAAGAATTTATTAGATTACAAAAAGTTAGATACAAAACATCTTACTTAACTTGTTTTTAAGGCAATGTATAATGTAGTTATGGCCAATGTCTTTCTGGTAAAAACTATGTATCAAGTGTAACTCTACTGTCATGTACTAAATGTCTGGTCTTGGAATAGCTTCTAAATCCCTCGAACCTTGATTTCCTCTTCTATAAAATTCAGGGTTGAAGAGGATAAATGGGCCCAGCTGGTGTGGCTCAGTGGACTGAGTGCCGAATTGTGAGCTGAAAGGTCACTGATTCTATTCCCAGTCAGGGCACGTGACTGGGCTGTGGGGCAGGCCTCCAGTTGGGGGCATTCAAGAGGCAACTGACTGATATATGTATCTCTTGCACATTTATGTTTCTCTCCTCTCTTTCTCCTTCCTTTCCTCTCTCTCTATAAATAAATAAAAATAAACGGACATAAAATGAAAGCAAAGATTTACTGCAGATCTTGCCAATTAATAAGTGTTAGTCTGCTTCTCTATTACAATCTTACCAAAATCTGTTGGAGTTTGGCCATAAATATAGCTTCTTTAAAAGTTATACATTCAAGGCCCTGGCTGGTGCCACAGTGGATAAGGCACTGGCCTGCGAACCCAAAGGTCGCTGGTTTGATTCCCAGCCAGGGCACATAACCAGGTTGCAAGCCAGGTCTCCAGGCAGGTCTGTGGCTGGAGGCAGGTGAAAGGGAACCAAACATTGATATTTCTCATGCTCTCTGCCTCTCTCCCTTCCCCTCCCTCTAAAAATAATAAATAAAATTAAAAAAAAAAAGTTATACATTCAAATATAATGCAAAACTCTTAGCAAAACAACATCAGCATTTTGCAGTTTATAAATGTTTGGAATCTACTTTATTTCATTCTTATAGGTAAATAAGGCTATATTTATGTCCATTTGCATATGGGGTAATTGAGGTAAATTTTTGCCCAAGATGATAAAGTAAATTTTGTGACCTAAATTTAAGGCTTTGGATTTCTAGCCAGGAGATTTATCTTATCTGATATCTTATGATAACTATATAAACAATATGGTTAACAATGAACGATCTTGCAAACTGATTATCAGTGACAGTCTAACAAAAACTAGGCTTACTAATATGAATGCATATGAACACTAAATTATACATAGTTTATTATTATTATTAAATTCTTACCCAAGGATGTTTTTATTGATTTTAAAGAGAGAGGAAGGGGAGAGAGAAACATTGATGTGAGAGAATAACATTGATCAGTTGCCTCCCATATACATCCTGAGTGGGGCTCAGACCCACAACCTAGATACATGCTGACGGGGAATCAAACCCTAATGTTTTTAGTAAAAGGGATAGTGCTCTAACCAGCTGAGCCATGGCCAAAGCTAAATTATAGTTTTATATAAGACTAGGAATAAGACTGGATTGATATAAATGTTAGTATGGAGTAATACACATCAAAGCTTGAACTTTAAAAAAAATCTTCACCTAAGGATATGATTATTGATCTTAGAGAGAGGAAGGGGGTGCAGAGAGGGGGTGGGGAGAGAAACACTGATGTGAGAAAGAAATATGAGTCTGTTGCCTCTCTTAAGCGCTCTGACCTGGGATGAACCTGTAACCTTTCTTTTTTTGTGTGCAGTGGATGACACTCCAACCAATATAACCACCTAGCTAGCAGAAGGCCAGAGCTTGCAACCTGGTTATGTGCCCTGGCTGGGGAATTGAACCAGTGATCTTTGGGTTTGCAGGCCAGCGCCTTATCACCTGTGGCACCAGCCAGGGCCTAAAAAATATTTTTAAAAAATGTATATTTAATGGAAGCAACCCAAGAGCCCATCAATAAAAAAGTGGATAAAAAAAGCTGTGGTGGCCAAAATATATATGGGGTGGGAAAATGTAGGTAAACCTACTTTTGCCAATGCCATACAAAGAAATGAAATCAGTTTGTGACAATATAGATGGACCTAGAGGATATCATGCTAAGTGAAAGAGGCTAGTCAGAGAAAGACAAATATATATTTTCACTTACATGAGGAATCTAAAGAACAATATAAATGAACAAAACAAATAGAAACAGACTCATAGATAGAGAGAGAACAGACTGATGGCAGCCAGAAGGGAGCAGGGCTGGGGGACTGGTTGAAAAAAGGTGAAAAGACTAAAAAGTACAAATTGGTAGTTATAAAATAGTCACACAAATGTAAAGCAGAGCACAGCACAGCAAAAACAGTCAATAATATTGTAATAACTCTATATGGTGCCAGATGGGTACTGGAAATATCAAGGGGAACACTTTGCAAACCATCTCTGAAACTAATACAAGATAATACTGATTGTAAACTGTAATTGAAAAAGAAAATTAAAAAAATGTATCTTCAGCCCTAGCTGGAGCTCAGTTGGTTAGTTTCATCCCAATACACCAAGGCTGCGTGTTTACATCCCCATACAAGAAGCAACCAATGAAGGCATAAATAAGTGAAACAACAAAAATTGGTGTTTCTCTCTACCTGCCTCTCACTTTCTAAAACTGTTAAAAAAAAAAAAATATATATATATATATATATATATATATGTGTGTGTGTGTGTGTGTGTAGTTTATAATACTTAAGGCTTTACATACTACTTCCCCCCCAAAGGAGAAAACTATAATTGATGTATGTGAAATTCAATTTGACTTGTTTAAATAAACTATACAAACATTTTGCATGGTTGGGGGAGTGGGAAGGATAGGAGAGAGGATAGTCTTTGAGCTATGATTCATATTTTAAAACAGGAAAAGAAAGGTCTTAGTATCAGACACAGATAATCTGGTCTAAAGAAATAGTAGGTCCCATTGAGTAACCTAGAAGGACAATTCACATTTGTTTGGACTGGGTGGACAGCTTATCTAAATAATAACTTCCTTGTTCATAATTTTTGGGAGGGTGTACACACACACATACACACACACACACACACTATAAAGTTAATTTCATCCTTCATATGAAAAGATTATCATATTCACATATAGGTGCACCTATAGGTATATACCCATTTGTATATGTAAATATGATCATCTGATATGAGCAAACAAACTTTCTACACATACAATTTTTATATTGGTATGTCTATGTGTCTGCTTCTTTATATACTTTACGGAACCTTTCAGATGCAATCTTGCAACCGTAGTACTACAAGGATGAGAATGGAGCTCTTGTGGAAACTAAAGTGGGGGCCCAGAGCCCATCCTACTTGTCAGCACTAACTACCCACTATTCCTTCCCTAGCCCTATCTCCCTCCAGAAGCACGAAGCCCTAGGGCTCTGCAGAATGCAATATGAAAACCACCACTGCTCTAACTCTTAGGGGATTTAAAAACAACAACAAAAAAATTATGCCCATCAAGTGAGTACAAAACACCCAGCACTGTCTGGTGTGGCTCAGTGGATTGAGCGCCAGCCTATGAACCCAAAGGTCTCTGGTTCAATTCCCAGCCAGGGCACATAACCAGGTTGCAAGCCAGTCTTCAGCCAGGTCTGTGAAACGCAACCATACATCGATGTTTCTTTTCCTTTCTTCCTCCCTTCCTTCTCCTCTCTCTAAAAATAATGAATAAAATCTTAAAAAGAAGTATAAAACACTTATTATGGTTGCTATTGCTAAGGATTTCAAGTTCAAAGGAAATCTTTAGGCAGCAGCCTTTTTGCCCTTGGGTGTCTCTAAAATCTTAGCAAAGGCCAGAGCAGGGAAGCCTCTTCCCTAAACTTGTGCTGCAGCAGTGGGGAGATCCAAGTGGGGAATTTGTTTCCCTAGTTGGCTTCTAACCTCCCTCTCTCACACTTACAGCCTTTACTTGTACCTTTTGGAGACCAGGATTATCCGAGAGAAGCACTTTTGACAGGAAGGGTAGATGAAACTGGAATTCTGGAGAGCAAGAACTGAGGCAAGAAGAAATTTTCTCCTTCTATTCATGTGTTCACACTGAAAAACAAAACAGTTACTGGGGTGATGGCAAACTTTTACTTGTAGGTGCATAATTCATTTCTGAGAAAAACCTCTTTGCCTCCACTTCAAAGTCAACAGATAACCTTTCTAGTAAATGTCAATGTGCTGGAAAACTAATTTTCTTTTCATGCTTAACTAAACATATTAACACAAAGAAAATAAAATTTAAAGTCGAACAGTTCAAATCAACATTATTTTTGAATAAGTACTCCATCTTAATAATTCAGGAAAATAGTCATTTAGCTTTTTTCACCTCTTTTTAAGAACAGCTACACAGAACTTGTTTCTACCATTAATAGGAAGGGACTTAGATAAACTTCCATGACACCTTTGAAGAACCTAAATTGATGGAAAATGATCCTTTTTAGCTGAAAAAAATAACTACTGGATCTTAATATGTACATTTTTTACACAGCTTTATTGAGAAAGAAAAACCTATTTATATTTTGCAAACAAAAAAGCAAAATATTATATAGTGAAAGTTCAAAGTGCTTTAAGTTCCTTGTAAAAAAACATATCAGAGAAGTAAAACAATAAAATAGCAATGTTCTTTTAGACTTTTAGACTTTTAGACATTTCAAATGTTGGTTTAACTAACATTCAAAAACTGATTATAGTATAAAATAAATGCATTTATATATGTTCAAGATAAAGCTGTATAAATAAATATCCATTTGAAAACATACTGCAAACATTTCTTTCTGAATATGAGTGGAACGATTTCTGAGACTGGTATCTGCAAATTCTGACGAAGAGGAAGTTAGAGTTTAAGAATCATAATGAAACCTTTTAGGTACAACTATCCACAGGATAATGAGAAACTCAGAACTGTGGTGATGATGGGAGAGAGATATTAGTGATACTACTGATCCTGTCCATCAATCACAATGACATTTCTGTGAATATAAAATTTTGCTAAATAAGCAGTAAGATGGAAATGTGCAAAGATGAAAGATAAACAGATTTAAATATATAAAACTAGTAAGTTTCTACCAAAAGCAAATATGTATTCTTAGATTTTGTTTTAATCTCAGGCCACATGGCAATCTTGAAAGACAAGGTAGATAAGGTGATGCAGAATCATGGCAAAGGCAAAAAGAAGGGTCACAGGCAAGTGGCCCTACCCTCCACATCTCCTCTAAAACCCAGCAGGGTGGGTGGATGGGGGGTAGGATGATGGTGCACCTGGCTGTGAGCTTCCTTTCTCTGCCCCTAAAATGTTCTCCCCTTAGTTCTTCAAATAGCTGGTTCATTAAAATTTTTCAATTTTTAACTCTAATGTTACCCCCTTTAGAGAGACCCACTCTTTCTCAAGCAGACCTTATATATATCTCAAGTAGATATATATCACCTACCTTCCTCATGGTAGTAATTGTGCTCATGATATAAAGAATCATGAGAATGCATGTATCTTATATGTGCACTTGCTCATTTATTTTTGTTTGTTCTTCCCACACTGATCTACAAGTTTCATAAAGACAGGGATTTGGTCTGTCCTGTGCTCTACTATATCCCCAGTGCTTAGTACATAGTAAATACTCTACAAATATTCAGTGAACAAATGAAAAAAAATGTAAGCAGAATCATGCAGTTTAAGTTTTATAACAGAGTAGGTATTTGCCATATAATAGGAGTTTCCTCCTTTTCATTGAAAGCCCCTTCAAAATGCCTTTCTCCATTAACATAAAGAATGATGTTTCTTTTTTATACATCTTATACTACGGTACTTCTATAGTCTTACTGTGTTTTCTTTCTCTCTTCTATTACATTTGGTTTTATTTTCCCTAAAGCCTTTTCTCTTGATTCTATCCTCTTTATTCTTTACATGCTAGTAATTTGTTACAGAACACAAAAATGTAATCTGAGTTGAGTTCTTTGTTCCATTCCCTCCCCACCCCTGTACCACAATATGTTTCACAGTTCTTTGCCTCTTTCACTCTTCCTTTTTGTCTATAATGTTCTCTCACTTCCCTGCTAATGCTTATTTTTCTTTAAAATTATTTTCAAGGGTCTTTCTCTTTGGGAAGTTTTCCCAGGTTAAGTGACCCTACTTTTTAATGGATCACTTACCAAGTGACGATAAACTTGTTTAATGTCTATTTTTTTTGAGAACCAGAGTAAGATCTTAGAATGGTGATAGTTCTATATCCCCAGTGCCCAGCTCACAATTGTCATCTGAACTTCAGCTTTTAACTTCCTTCCTGATTTTCAGATTTCTTTTGTCAGTTCTGCCATACATCATTAAATAGAAAATGCCATTTTATCAAATCACAAAATAATGTTATATGTATATAAACATTAGAATGCACAGAATAGTCTTATAATATAGTACCTTATTAAAAACTTAATTTTAATTATTTATAGCATCATTTCAAATTTATTTTAATTGTGGTCATATGAGCAAAGACAGCCTTATTAGGACCCTAAAATAAAATTTTATATTGTACCATAATCATATTGGTATTCATAAAAGCATATTCTTTACAAAACTGTTATCAGATGAAAACTGGGAGGAAAGGATTAAACCTGCATGATGATTAGGACTCTGTGCCAAATTTGGGGAAATTTTGAAAGTAAGATATTTCTTGTCCTTAAATGTTCACTGTCTAATTGGGCAGGAAACTTACCAATATATGAAATACATAGAAGCAGAAATATTTGGAGATTAATTTCTAAATTAACTGTACAAGGACTAATTGCTGTATTTTTAAAGGTTGGTTACATTGTCTTTAAGGGTTTCCTGCCCTCTAGTGGACCACATAAGTATGTCTAGAACTAGAACAAGTTCAAATTTGAGAACTGAAATTTAAAAAGGTCATTATTTTTACTATTTGTATTTCACCTAATAAAAATCCCAGAAAATTGCAATAACTTTCCACTCATTTTCTGGTGGACACAAAGCAATCATGTTTTTTCAGGAAGTTACTGTTACTCCCTTTGCTGTTTTCATAGTATTTCCTTAACAATATTTGTCATCTAGTTTGCTTCGTCTCCTGCTTGACGAACAGTATAGTGAACCCGTGTTTGAAGGATAATTGAAATTGGGAAAACACAATGATAGAGAACAATTTCATTTGTGGTATTTCTTGTAATTTATCTTTCTTCTTGATTTCATTAGGCAGGATGGTGATAAAGTATTACATTTCTCCAGCTCCACCACAGTCAGCAAACCATTTTCTAACTAATGAGCTCAATACATGTACTTATGAGTTATTTATTGTGCAACTACTAAATACCAGGGTTTGGGGATAATGTAGGTAATAGACAAAAAAGACAAGTCATTACATAGTTATTTGACTTATAGACAGATATTAAACTAATAAATTTAAATGAAATTGTAGTGAAATCTAGAAAGAAAATGAACATAATACCATGAGGAAGTATAACAGAGGGTGTGATCTATGGTCTTAGCTTGGGAGGAAAGGGAAAGATAGAGGAAGATAGGGAAATGTAACCATTTCCAAAAAAGTATTTTTTCTCAGAATTGTCAATTACTTCCTTCGTATGTTAAAAATATTTTCTAAATTAACTTTTATAATTATAAAAATGAAAAAATACCTAGGGAAAGTACTAGGTAGGAAAACTAGCAATAACATACAAAGAAAACCTGGGTCCTCCCAATCTCTCACACATAAAAGTAGAAACAAGGAGGCTGAGATGGAGACAGAGTGAGAATGTGTAGACAGGGTAGGCTGATGGGAACTAACTAGGGCCTCATTTAGCTATTGCTTTGAAAGCCCAGAGATCCCTGTGTCAGTGTCCAAGAATTGAGACTCAGATAGACTTATACTTAGGTGGTGGGATCTAGGTGAACACACCAAAGTACATTTTTAATTTAACAGAGAATACTATGGAATACTTGATTTCTCTTTTTCTGACTATAAGAACGAGTTTATGAAGGCATCAAAAAAAACCAGAACTTGATTTCTCTTTCTCTAGTGAGGCCAAATGGGGAGCTAAACTATAATCAAAGATGCTTTTGTCATTTACCATGGAAAATTAC
This sequence comes from Noctilio leporinus, assembly GCA_004026585.1. Classification (NCBI taxonomy): domain Eukaryota; kingdom Metazoa; phylum Chordata; class Mammalia; order Chiroptera; family Noctilionidae; genus Noctilio; species Noctilio leporinus. The sequence continues at coordinate 105,972 of PVIW01003147.1, read as the reverse complement.
CATCATAAAGAAGGGGTACAGCTTAAGCCCATATTTTCTTCTGGGTATAACTACACATTACACCAAATTATAAACCAAGTTGCTTGAAGAAGGGGTGTTAGGTAAATAAAAAACTTAATGGAATCAGGCTACTATAGCTGGTCCAGCCTTTTTGCACTACAAACTATTTTGCCAATGGACCCAGATATTTAAGCACCCAGAAGGCTTGATAAAATACAATGGGCCCCAAGTGTAGGGCTTTATTCAGTAGTCTGAGATGAGGGCCAGAGAATCTGCATGTTCCCAAATCAAGCTTATGCTGCCCAAAATTAAAAACCACTGGCCTGGTCGCTGGTTCAATTCCCCATCCAGGGTACATAACAAGGTTGCAAACCAGGTCTCCAGTCAGATCTGTGGCTGGAGTCAGGTGAAAGGCAACCATACATTGATGTCTCTCTCTCTCTGCCTCTCTCCCTTCCCCTCTTTCTAGAAATAATGAAATAAAATCTTAAATTAAAAAAATTAAAAAAAAATTAAAACAAAACAAAACAAAACAAAACAATAAAACTCCACTGGCCTACCCACTTGGGCTGCATGATGGTGAACAGCATTTATGATTAATGTGGTTATAATTAAATCATAAAGCCTGAGAGAATTTTAAATCTTTTGAAATACTTGCTAATTCTTAGCTCTAATGTATTATTTGGTGACTTTTCAGCTTAACTCTATCATCACCAAATTCTTAAAAGATACCTTAATAGTTTATGAAAAATCTTGCCTGTGTGGAAAATCTATTATTTGTAGCTATTAGATTGGGTTAAAAGGTTAACTGGGGTCATAAAAAATATATATCGATTAGCATGGACTTGCATTAACAGGCTCGGCTTGCTCTGATGGATATATGGTAAGGATGTCTATGCTGCTGACCATAACAATGAGTTTATGAAGGCATCAAAAAAACAGAACTCAGTTTTGACTTGTTAGTAAATAATGTAAAACATTAATTTTATAGAGAAACAAATGCCAATATATTGTGCAGTAGAATGCAAAACTTGTATTAATTTTTAAGTTAAAGCTGAAGATTTCAAAGTTTTTGTTTGCTTTTGGCAGGCTCCTATGACAAGCTCCCAAATATCAAGGGTCTGAGTGTGAACTTTCTCTCTTATATCGGGAGTCTTTAATGGAAAGGTTTAAAAAAATATTTTATGGAAAATATGAATCTAATTGAGAATGATATGATCAATTGTTTAATTAATATATATTTACATTAAGGGAAGCTGGGTGAGGTATATATGAGAACTCCCTGTACTATCTTTATAACATTTTAGTAAATAGAAATTACTCCAAAAGAAAACATTAAAGATATTTAAAAACTATTGCTTTCTGTGAAGTATTTGCTGATTTGATGCCAAGGCCCCAAAAAATTCTTAACTGTTTAAGGCCTGTTCAGAGGTTCCAAATTTTTCCTTCTGAAGCTTAAACTAGATATTTGAAATGCTTTGTTCATTTATCATTAATAACTTTGTTATATTTATTAGATATTTGATCTAGTTCTATCTGGATGTTTTAAGTCAGATACCTATTTAAAATTTTTTTCCTCAACTTTTATTATTTATGTCTTTGTATTAAAATAAGCAGTTTGCAGAGACTTCCTCTCACCTAATTAAACCATGACCAAGTAGGAAAAGATAAGTTAAACACTTACTACCGTAATTTGGATTAAGGCATGTAACAGAGTTTCTTTTCAACAAACAAAATATGCCATTGGTTTCAGAAACATTCAATCTTTTCAATTCAAGGCCAAACCATGAAAACTAGAAAAAACCAATGTGAAATAATTTCTTGAATCCAATGTTTTTATATTATCTCTTTTCTTTAACACTAACCTTTGTATTTTTGTAAAATTTAGGGAGAAGTAAGTATCAGTGTATGTGTACACTGCCCAAGTCTACTCAGCGGGCTTTCCGACAGCAGGGCTGTGGTCTTCACTGCTATTTGAGCAAACAATTTCCCTATACCAAGGCAGAATAGTTCCTTGATTCTCTTTGAAATAGTGCTTCAACTTACACAGAATGAACCTCAATGAACTTTAAGAAATAAACATGCAGCAGACAAGAGAAACTAGTAATAATAAGTTTATAAGACCTGACAAGTACTGGTGCCTGGGTATGTGTCCAGGTCAACTGGGTTCATTTGGTCTGAATGGTTCAAGTTTTCTTTTTTTGTTATACTTTCTTGGGTGTGTGTATTTTGTTGATTATGCTACTACAGTTGTCCAAATATTTTTCCCTCTTGTCTTGCCCTCCCACCTGGCCTGGTATCTCCCTTCCCTCCAGCAATACCTCCCTCCCCCTGCTTAGTGTCCAAGGATCATGCATACAGTTCCTTGTCTTCTCCGTTTACTTTACTATTCTTAACGCACCCCCACCCCCAGTCTATTTTGTACCTAATGGTTATGCTTCTCGATCCCTGCACCATTTCCCCCCATTCTTCCTCTACCCTCTCCTTGCTGATAACCCTCCATATGCCCTCCATTTCTATGGTTCCATTCCTGTTCTAATTGTTTGCTTAGTTTCTTTCTGGTTTTTAGATTCAGTTGTTAATAACTGTGTTTGTTATCATTTTACTGTTCATAGTTTTGATCTTTTCCTTAAATGTATCCCCTTAACATTTCATATAAGGACTTGGTGATGATGAATTCCTTTAGCTTTACCTTGTCTGGGAAGCATTTTATCTGCCTTTCAATTCTAAAAGACAGCTTTGCTGGGAATTGACCTGCAACCTTTTGGTTATAGGATGACGTTCCAACCAACTGAGCAATACCAGCCAAGGCATAGGACAGTTACTTTTTGTTAGCCAACACACAGAGACACCGGGCTGAGCAAGGTAAATGGGCCAACAAATTGCTTGCAGCCTGAATTTCTAAAGCTAAGGTGATTATGGTAAACTTCTCTCACTAAACCATGTTTCTCCAACTAAACATCATAGGAAGAAATGAGATGAGAATTACAGGTTCTTTCTCAGTCTTCTGTTTCTCAACAACCAGCTTAAAATCAACATGTCACGCACACAACTTTGGCCCGCTTCATTCCCACCTTTGAAACTTTATATAAAAGTTTTACAACCATAAGTTAAATTAGTAGATTGTTTCATATTTCACTGGAACAATCACTCAGTCCTGAGAATAAGTTAGTTAAATCTTTATTTCAGGAAATGGTGGTTGATGTACTCCCAAAATTTACCTCTTATTAAATGTCTGATAACTTGTTTATATGGGGATAAACCAAACTCCCCTCTAACCTCAAGGTTCTATTGACTGGTCTAATACTCATATAAATATGGAAAGGATTAGCAACAGAAGAGAACCAAGTTTAAGATCTATATGTATGGGAACCTCACGTACATGAGAAAGTCAGAGAGGATCAATGATAAAAAGGAAACATGGGTATACAAGACATTCTGAGCTAGGGATGATGTGAGGGGCCTTTAAAGTACCCTTGCCAAAAGACCGTGGCAGATGCTTAGTAAAAAAGGTGCTATTCCCAAGATGGACACGGGGGGGGGGGGGGGGGGGGGGGGGGGGGGGGGGGGCGCGACGACGACGGACGGACGACATTTCTTGGTGGCCTCAATTCAGGTGTTATTCCAAAGATGAATACTGGATGGAAGTGCGCACCAGCATTGAAAGCGATCCCACTGTGAGACTGCATGGCCCACTAACATCAGCTCTGGGCCCTCTCAGTGTTGGGGAAAGTATTATCAGAGAGTCTAATGACCCGTAACATGAGCTCTGGGTCTTCAGAACCAGAGAGCAAGGTGTAGTGTCAAATTAGTTCTGGGTCTTATTATGGTGGACAGGGGTTCCTGGCTGAGATAATAGGGGTTCCTGTCAAATCAATTCTAGGTCCTGTTAAGTTTGATAAAGTCCCACCTGAGAGAATCAGAAGTCTTTTTGCATGACTTCTGCATTATGTTACTACTGGGAGAAGTTCCATTGAGAGAGTTAGTGGTCCTACCACTATTGGTATATAAGATATCCTGAGGCCCTGGCTGGCAGCAGAGTGGATAAGGCGCCAGCCTGGGAACCCAAAGGTTGCTAGTTCAATTCCTAGCCAGGGCACATAACCAGGTTGCAAACCAGGTCTCCAGCCAAGTCCATAGCTGGAGGCAGGTAAGAGGCAACCATACATTGATGTCTCTCTCCCTCTCTTCCTTCCCCTCTCTCTAAAAGTAATAAAGATATTTAAAAAAAAAAAAAAAAAAAAAAGACTTCTTGACCTCGGGATGATGTAATTAAGATAACCTGGGAAATTCTTGGGTCCTTGCAAAATGATAAGAGTAGATGCTTAGTAAATAGGTGCCATTCCCAAGAAGTACACTAGATAACAACAGAGAAGAGCATTTTCTGGCAGTGTGATTTTGAGTCTAGGGAGGTCTTCCACTCAAGAGAATAGAGGTCCTGCCACATCAGCTCTGGGTTCTCTGGGTGTTGGGAGGGATTCCACCTGAGAGAATTGGGGATCCTGCCATGTCAACTCTAGTTCTATGAGCGTGGGGTGAGTTTCCTCATGAAAGAGTTGGGGATCCTTACACATAAGCTCTGTGTTTATCTAGTGTGGAATGTGGACTCACCTGGGAGACCATGGGGACCTCTGATATCATCTCTGGGTCCTGTAAGTGTGGGGAAGAGTCCCACCCGAAAGAGTAGGGGGCCCTGTGATATTAGCCCTGAATCCTATGAGTGTGAGAGGGTCATACGTGCGAGTGGAGTATCCAATCACTATAGCTCTTGGTCCTGTAAAAGTAGAGTATCCTGTCACATCAGCTATGTCCTGTGAGGTGGAAATAGATCCTTTCCTCAGAGAATTGGGAGTCGTATCACATCAGCTCTGGAAGAGTAGTGGCTCTAATAACAAATGACGATTTACAACTATTTTCAAAGATGATGAGAGGAGAGAAATTACATAAAAATGTTTTATGTAATTAAGGGGAAGAATTAAGGTCTTCTCCTGGCTGGTGGCTCAGTGGATAGGCACTGGCCTGCGAACCCAAAGGTCATTGGTTTGATTCTCAGCCAGGGCACATAACCAGGTTGCAAGCCAGGTCTTCAGCCAGGTCTGTAGCTGGGGGCAGGTGAAAGGTAACCATACATTGACATTTCTCTCCCTCTCTGCCTCCCTCCCATCCCCTCTCTCTAAAAATAATAAATAAAATCTTTAAAAAATAAATAAATAAAATGGTGTACTGATATATCATTTAAAAAAATAATTAGGTCTTATCTAATGTTCTCCTTCAAGGGCCCATATTTTGTCAAATTTTTCTAAAGGCAGTCATAACAAGTCCCTGAGAAATGACCTACTAAACTCACATGAAAATTCTAGAAAGGAAGAGAGAGGTAGGCAGGAAATAGAAAAATTAAATAAATAAAAAGAGAGACAAATGTCTTTTGTCTGGAGAAATACTGGTGAAAAATATTTTTGAAACATTACCCAGGAAAATCTTAGGGAGTATAGCACACAGTTTGTTTACTGCATTTATGGTAGATAAAGCACTATTCTAGGGATGTGGTAAGTGGACAGGATTACAGACAGAGAAAACAGGTTCTGTGTTTAATAAACTTGTATTCTACTGGCTAAAGCAATGTGTAATTGCCAGTGAAGTAACACAGAGGTGCAAGTCCCAGACTTCCACATCTCAACTGCTTACCTGTGAGCCAACTGTATTTGGATGTCATGGAAATCTCAAGGTTTGATAGGTAAAAAACCTGAATTCATATTTTGCTTTCAAATCTCTTTACTTGTAACTTTCATTTCAGTGAATGGCAATGCTCTCCATCAGTAGTAACTCAAACTTGGCACCTAGAAGTAATTCTTCATTCTGCTATTTTCCTCAAGTCCAGAGACATGAGTCTTTTCTTAGGTCTTGCACATAAACATGCCTCAGGACCTTTGCACAACCTATTCACTCACGAATGTTCTTCCCCTTCATTCTCATCTCTTAGGCCTCAATTTAAGTGTCAGCTTCTCAGAGAGGCCTTCCCAGACAAACCTAATTCAAATAACTTCCCCTGTTATTCCTCTTAAGTCCATCCATCAACAGTTTAAGTTCCAAAAGGACAGGAACTTCTGATAACCATTGTAATTGCAATACCTAGCAGTTTTTGGCACAGATGAGGGATGCACTTAAAAATTATCTGTAGAATGAATTAACTAACTGGAGGTGAGGGAGGATGGTGCATTTGAAGAGCTTGAGAAAACATTGCGTGGCTGGAACTTAAGACTGAAGCAGTGCAAAACAAAGCTGGAGAGCTAGGCAAAGGCTAGATAACAAGGGCTCCTAAACCACGTTAAGGAGTTTAGACTTGAATCTGAGGGAAAATAAGCAGTGACTGAAAGGTTTTAAATTGAGAGTGCCCTGACCGGATTTGAGCCTTATCAGCCTGGCTTGCGGAGACTGGCTTGGAAGGCGGTGTTAACGAGACTGAAAGAAGAACAGCAGGGAGGCTATTGTCACAGCTATTCAGCAGTCACGGTGACTGGCTAAGATATCAGCGATAAGGAAGGAATCTAGAAACCTTTCATGTTTCTGGTGAGCACATCTTTCACTTAATCACTTTTCCCTCTGGGTCATCAAAGCAGTTTGTAAAAGATCCCTTTCCAGCACGTATTACTGTCGCACAGCAGCCAGCTGAAAATTTATGTCTGAGCACCCAAAAGCTGGAGTACTCCTTTTTCCTTTCTGCACTTCCAGCTCCAGGCGCTCATCCGTGTGCAGCTCAATAGCACAGTAAATGCTCAATAAATGCTGGCTGAGTTATTACAACTGCACTGGCTCAAATTAAAACGCTTCTCTTTTTTCACACAACCCCCATTTAAGACCGCCCTTTTATAGAAGGGCTAACTTCCTGGAAAAAAAAAAGTAACAAAGAATGGTCTGAGTCTTATTCATAATGGCGTTAAGGTTTTAGTTAGCAGCCTCCGGCCCTCGCCCTCCCGCAGCACTTCTTCCCGCAGACACTCACCGAAGACGGGGGTGGCGGGCCCGGCCCCGCCGAAGCTCAGAATCGCAGGCAGGCTGGGCTCAACCGCTCGCCTAGCGCCCTCCAATCGAATCTCCCGCGTCCTGTTCCGCCGGAAGTGACGCTAGGCTAGATTAAGTAGGATATCCTGTGAACCCTTGCGAACAACCATTTCCGTTCAAGTGGTTGTGGAAGCAGGTTTGACGCAAGTTTTTCCCGGTGGGGGGCGCAGTAGCACCGTCTGTAAAGTTGGTTTTGCAGCTGCGCTGAGCCGGCTGGGCGCAGGGGTTCCTGGGAAGGGTGGGAGCGCCGTTCCCATGGAAGCTCTGGGCTAGTGACTGGAAGGAGAAAGAAAGTTGAGGGAGGGGGTTGGTGGAACCGTTAAGACGGAAGCCGGGCTTTGCTCAACGAGAATGGCACGGCCCGGAGACCGGGAAGCCAAAGGGGTTATCTTGAGAGGAAGGAAGGAAAAAGACGGAGCCTGAAACGGGCTGCGGGGAAGAGGGGGGGGGGCGTAACCCGAAATTGGGACCTGGACCGAGCAGGCTGCGGGCACCTGGGGCGATCTCCAGTAAGGCTAGATTGTGCAGGCGAGACGGAGTTTTGGGTGGATCCTCGGACTGAGTAGCCTAGGCGGTGGGTAGTCTTACGTAATAGACGTGCACCTTAGGAGCCCGACGGAGCCGCCTGAGCAGCTGTGCTGCGCTTACCGATCTGAGTGGCCCCTTGCAAGCCCCGGGCCTGTCTGAACCTGAGTTTACTCTTCTGCAAAAAAGAGTAACAGCCATACCCCCGCACAAGATTCCTGTGATGGTTAAGAGGAGACAATATGAGTGCCATTATGCCCAGTGATAGAGCGATCAATTGTCAAGTAGCTATTTTTAGGGATTTGAAGAAGGCTAGGGGTGTGGCAGTGGGGGTAAGATACACAGGGTAGGGTTTGGAAGTGACGATAGAGACGTGAATATAGGGTGACCGGGCGGAAAGGGGGTGATATAGTTAAGGGTGTGATTTGGTAGTATGGGGTCCATGGATGATAAGGGCAGATTTGGAGTATGACCGAAATGAAGGTGCATCCTAACTGGGGACAGTTTAAGAGGGAAATGAACTGTGGCGACGCCCTCTGGGACGGGGGTGGGAGCGGTGCGGCCGGGGTGATTGGGCGACCCGGGTTTAGGCAGCGTTGCAGAGGGGCTGGGTGACTTTGGGGCTCCGGGGGAGGAGCCTATTGGAGGGGGCGGGGCTGCGGGCGCGGCGAGCGTCGGCAGGTCTGTCTACCTCTCACCCGCACTTGCAGTTGTTGGCCTGAGCCATGGGGTCTCCAGTCCTCCTGCTTCTACTTCTGGCTTTTGTGATGCCTGGGGTTTCCTACCGCCTACCTCCAGCCCTAAGGGCTTCCAGCCACCCGCGTTTGCCAGCCAGCCTCACGTCCGGCTCCTCTATAGTCATGAATTACTCCATTCGCTACTTTCAGCAGAAGGTAAGGCCGAGTGGTGTTTGGGAGAAAAAGATGGGGCTTCGCAGTTTCCTGGCCAACCGAGAGGACCCCAGGCACCGGAGCCCACCCGCGATTTCAGACCCCTAATGCTTAGGACTTGTACGATCTTTGGATCACATCTTTTCGACGGTGGCCCCAAGTCCCAGTTCTGTTTACAATCTTTCGTCCCGTTGCCAGTCATCTACTATCAATCCTGGTTCCACACATTTCTGTAATCGGTCACAACAGTCACTTCAAGTTCGTCTGTTCTCAGAGGATGCTCTAATTCAAATTCTCTTGATTTCCCCCCAAATCCAACTTATTTAATGCCAATTTTGGCTCCTACTCTGCCATAATAGCCATTCTTTGTCCCAAAGCTGCCCTTAAATACAAGCTTCCAATATTGTTAGGTGATATGCAATATTCACCCTAAAACGCCAGCTTGTCAGCTCATGCTCAGCTCAAAGTTGATTTTGTAGCCTTTTTATTAAGAGTTAAAAAAAAAAAACAAAACAAAACATGTCCTTGTAAGGAACTTGAAGCATGTCAAGCTTCGGGAGTGAAGTGGGGGTGAGGTTTAGCATCTCTATGGTTCTGAAGGTTGAGTTTATAAATTTAAGGTAGGCTTGAACTGAAGCGTGAGCTATTATTCTCCGACAAGCCTGGATGGCAAATGTACATCCTGTGGGAAATGATGAGATCCTTTACAGCACGGTATTCCTGAGTGCCTGTGTGAAGAAAGCAAAGATTTGGGAAAGGTTGGGATTAGAAAGAGTGCAAAAATTTGAACTTGGCTTTTGGAGTCAAATAGGCTAGTATTCCATTCTACTAGTTCTGCGACTTTGGGAAAGTTACAGGTACCTCCCTTTCTGAGCTCAGTTTCTTGATCTCCTGGGGATTTGGTAATGGTTAAATGAGAGCAGATGATGATATGCCCTTAGCAGAGTATCTTCTCCAGTAGGCACTTATTAAATCCGTGATTAACTAGGTCAGTTTTGAATAGGAATTTGCAATAGAGGATGGCATGAACTTGTAGAATAATTTATGACAAATGTGTTTTAACCCAGAAAATTATATTAGGGTTTATGAAGAAGATTGAGCATTTTAATTCTAGCAGAGGTGGCAGAAAAGAGGGGTCTTTTTCTCAGGTCACTCAAATTAATTCCCTAGGCTGGAGTTTCCTCATTTGTAAATTCTGAGGTTTGAAGAATGACCAAACTGTTTCACACTTCACTGAGGAAAGGTAGGGACTCTGGGGAGACATCTAAGGAGGATGGTGGGTGAAGGCCCAAGTGGAGGCCAAGTTAAGGTACCCCAGTACTACCTTTCTCCTTGACCTCTTTCAGCCTGAGCTTTATGCTTTTATCTGTTTTACGTACTGATTTTGTATATGACTATTTGCAGCACTCCGTTGCTAAAGTAAAATTGACTGGGGACTACTGGAATTAAGGATTCCCTCCCCCCCCCCCTTTTTAAAGGTTTTATTTATTATTTTTAGAAAGAGGGGAAGGGAGAGAAGCAGAGAGGGAGAGAGACATCAATGTATGCTTGCCTTTCACCTGTCTCCAGCTGAGGACCTGGCTAGAGACCTGGCTTGTAACCTGGTTATGTGCCCGACCCGGGAATCAAACCAGTGACCTTTGGGTTTGCAGACCGGCGCCTTATCCGCTGAGCCACCAGCCAGGGCTAAATTGAGGATTTCTAAAATCCCTTTAGGAATGATGAAAAAGAACTATCAGCAGAAAAGGAAAGAATGAAAGGGAAGAAGACTGATTTGTTAGCTTCTGATTTATTATTTACTATGATTTCTGTATAGTAGTTTCCTTTCTTGACCACATTACTCTTTAGAAATTAATTTAATGTTAGTTATTTTTCCATTTTGGTGATTGCAAAATCTGTTTGTCTTTACTCGGCCACCTCTGCTAAAGCCACCCCTTATCCCTTGGCCAAAATATAAAATTCAGTTTATATTTTAGGACACAGATTCCACGTACATATTTATTATTGTAGTAATGATTTTCTTTACATCAATTCCAATTGAATTTAATTTTTTGAGAAAAACTTCCACATGTGTATTACTGCATAATAAAGGTTATAGTAGTTGCCAGCTTTTGGACCATAGATTTTTAGTTGGCTGACTGTGTACAAAATCAACTTTATTGTTTTTTCAGTTAGAGCACAAGAAATACCTTTATGCTTTTTTTTTTTTTTAAGATTTTATTTATTATTTTTCAGAGAGAGGGAAAGGGAGATAGGAAGAGAGGGAGAGAAACAATGTGTGGTTGCCCCTCGCCTGCCACCAGCTATGGACCCAGCTGGAGACCTGGCTTGCAACCTAGTTATGTTGCCCTGACTGGGAATCGAACCAGTGACCTTTGGGTTCACAGGCTGGCGCCTTATCTACTGTGCTGGTGAGCAGAGGTCTTTTATGCTTTTTAATAATAAACATTATTATTATAACGATAAGGCTCATTTTTATTCAATGTTTAATTTTTATCAAACTTTGTAATGATTTTTAAAATTTAAAATTTTTTTAATTTTTAATAAATAAATTTAATAAACTTTATTTATTTTTAGAGTGAAGGGAAAGGAGAGAGAAAAACATCAATGTGCAAGAGATAGATACTACTATCAGTTGCTTCTTGCATGCCCCTAAACAGGGACCTGGCCAGTAGGCCAGGCATATGCCCTGATTGGGAATTGAACCAGTGACCTTTTTGTCCATAGACCAGCACTTAAGCCATTGAGCCACACCAGCCAGGCCTATAATGCTTTTCTTTATCTGTGGTTATATCTGACCGAGCTGTTTCTCAGCTGCCCTTCCATGCAAATAAGCTCCATGAGTGGTTTCAGTAAAAAGGCTTAGCCCATGATGACCCTGAGCCCACTGCTGGCTTAAAAATCCTTCGTAATTCTATTTGCAAGGTGAAGGTCAAACACCTTGGTGTTGTTCCTCACCATATAATTCCAGCTGGCCTTTCCAGTTTCATATCCTGCTGCAAGCCTCCCTAAGTCCCAACGCACACATGTACTTTTACAACATAGAATGTGGACTCAATGGAATTCTACAGTATCAGAAATTCTGTCTGGAATACCATCCCACATCTTCACTAAAGTTATACCTATGCCCCAGCTGAAATGTAACCTCTTTGGTGATGCCTTCTATACTTTGAAGCAACTTGAGTTGGTCTTTTTTCAGTTTGTACACTTAGTAATTTTTACATGTTCCCTCTCAATCCCCCACACTCACAGATAGATAGCACTCCCCAGTATCCACAATAATTCATAAAAAAGAAAAATGAAGTAGTCCTGACTGGGTGGCTCAATGGGTTGGGCATTGTCCCACAAACTGAAAGGTCACTGGTTTGATTCCCAGTCAGGGCACATGCCTGGGTTGTGGGCCAGGTCCCTGGTTGGGAGCCAGTGAGAGGCGACTGATTGATGATATTCTCTTATACACATCGATGTATCTCTCTCCCTTTCCCTGTCTCTAAAAATAAGTAAAATCTAAAAAATACATAAAGTACAATATAAATATTTGTTGAGGGAGTGGATGAATGACTAACCAAAGAAAGTTTAAGTAATACAAATAATTTTTCTTTTCTTTTTTTTAAAGTATTTTATTCATTTTTTAATGAGAAGAGAAGGGAGGGAGAAAGAGACAATGAGAAACATCAATGTGTGATTGCCTCTGGCCCGCAACCCAGGCATGTGCCCTGACCGGGAATCAAACTGTGGCATCTCAGTTGGCAGGCCAGTGCTCCATTCACTGAGCCACACCAGCCAGGGCTTTTTTTTTTTTTTTTGCTTTTTTTTTTTAAGTTTTTCACTTCCATTGTGTGTGTGTGTGTGTGTGTGTGTGCGAGCGTGAGAGAGTGTGTGTATGTGTGTGTGCGTGAGAGAGATTTGCTATTGAGTTGGCTCTGAATCTGGAAACGCTGTCTGAATGAGCAATGTCCAGGATGTCTTGCACTCAACAGCCCTGCTCAGCTCCTGAAGACCATGCTCATGGCTTCTTTTATACAATCGATCTATCTCATATTTGGTCTTCCTCTTTTCCTGCTGCTTTCTATTTTTCCCAGCATTATTATCTTTTGTCTATCCTCTCATGATGTGCTGAAGTAGGACAGCTTTAGTTTTATCATTTTTACCTCCAACATTGTTTCAGGCTTATGGCTCTAGGATCTACTTACCTTCCTTTCTGGCAATTCAGGGTATTTCTAGAGCACCTCCAACAGTGTATTTCAAATGAATAACACTTTCCCTATAGGCCTCTTTTCTTCACTGTCCAACTTTTGTCATCTGTACATGTAATTGGGAAAATGAGGTGTGGATGGTCTTAACTTTGGTCTCTAATGACACATCTTTGCACTTGGTGATCTTTCCTAATTCTTCCACTGCTGGTGACCTTTTGGCTGTAGTCTCCATTTGAATTGATGATTGAGCCAAGTTAAGCAAAATCTTTATTAATTATTTTTCCTCTTCTTTCAAAGACTTCAAGTGTTGTTGACTTAGTAGGAATATTTTATTATTTTATCCAAAATAACTGAATCAGGAAACCATGCACAGGATAGTACATTACTTGGGCGTATCAAGGCTCTGGGCACATGTGTGATCCTAGTGTAGTAAAGGACTCCTTGGGATGTATGGCTTGTGGTTACAGGTTTCCCTGTTTCTTATTACCCTCCACCCCCATGCTAGTCCCTTGGGGAAAGGGAATGGCTTCTTTTGGGCTGTCATTTTTCTGAAACAGAAACAATATCTCCAGGATTAGGGTTCTCCAGAGAAACAGACCCATTAGCTTGTGTGTATGTATATGTATATGTATCTCCACAAAGAGAGATTAACTTACTTTAAGGAATTGGTTCATGTGATTGTGGAGTAAGCCCAAAATTTCAGGGTAGGCCCACAGAGAAGAGTTAGAGTTTGAATCCAAAGGCAGTATGCTAGCAGAATTCCTTTTCATTCAGGACTGGTCAGTTTTTTGTGATATTTAGGTTTTTATCTGATTGGATGAGCCCCACATGCATCATGGAGGGTAAATCTGCTTTACTCAAAGCCCACTGATTGAAATGTTAATCCTATCCAGAAACACACCTTCACAGAAGCATCCAGAATAATGTTTGACCAAATATCTGGACACCATGATTCAGCCAAGTTGATGTGTAAAATTAACCATCACATCTACCAATTCAGGGTTGTGAGGGTTAAGTATGGTAGCACATGAAAGCACATGCACAATTTGGAACATGGTACAAACTTAAGGAACTTAATAGAGTAAGTGCTTGTTCCTTCCCCATTCTGTCCAAAGAACACTGTTCATAGTATACATTTCAGGTTGATCAGATGCATGACAGTTGTGGAAATGCTTCTTTTAGAAACCTAGTGGTCAGTCATCTCATATACTCAACAATTCCTATTTTACTACCAACTGATGTTTATGTTAGAACTCTTTATCTTGCCCCAGTATTAAGCTCATGGCCACTGACTGCTGCAGGCCTCTCAGTAGCTCTTTCCTCATCTACTATGAGGCAGTGTCAGTGGGCTAAGCTATTTATCTACATCCCTTATAGTTCTGCTTTCAATTCCTATTTTAGGTTCTGTCACAGTGGCCCTCGTGGCTAGTAAAATGCATGGGTCTGGCCCCTTGGAAGACTGTATTGGTGCTTTCTCCTCCTCCTCTTATTATTTTTCCCCTCTTCTCTAGTTATTGGTTTGTCTTTTATATATTCCTTATACATGGAGTATACTGTCACAGATATTACATGCATTCTGAACTGATCTCTGTTTTTGCTCACATAATTATTGTCAGAAGTTGTTTTAGAAAATGTGTAGTCTACCTCTTAGAAATGATTAATTAACCTTAAACTAAATTACAGAGGGTCAGAAATTTGATAGAGCTGTAATACCACAGTTTTGAGAACAAATTCTGTTTTTACCACTACCTAAGTAACTAACTTACTCTCTTTATCTTTTTTTCCTTTTTTCTTTTCTCTTCTCTCCTCTTCTCCTTCCTTCCTTTCTCTCTTTCTTTCTTTCCTTCCCCGAAGATATGTTTTTTCTTGATTTTAAAAAGAAAGGGAGGGAGGGAGAGAGAGAGAGAGAAAGAAAGAAAGAAAGAGGGAGTGAGCTTAATTTGAGAGAGAAACATGGTTTGGTTGTCTTCCTTATACTCCCTGACTGGGGATCGAACCTGCAACCTTTTGGTGTATGGGACAGTGCTTCAATTGACTGAGCCACCTGGCCAAGGCTATCTGAGTAACTTCAAATTACTGAGCTTCCATTTTTATAATCAGCAAAATGGAGATGATTGTACTACCCATTCTGCCCATTTTACACCATTAGGTGTAAAGTGATTATTTAGCAGTTTATATTACTTAGTGAATATAATGAATGGTAAATATTATTTTATTTTATTTTGTAATATTTTAATTTTACTTTAGAGAGAGGGAGAGAAAAACGTTGATTTGTTGTTCCACTTATTTATGCATTAATTGATTCTTGTATGTGCCCTGACCAGGGATCAAACCCACAACCTTAGTGTATTGGGACAACACTAATCAACTGAACAACCAGGCCAGGGCCTATCTTGTAGTTTCATAATGTACATGGCTTTAATTTACTCCCTCTCTACTTAGAATAAAATATTTAAATTATTCCATATCATTACCTAAAATAGTTATTTTGAAAAATATGAATATCTGTATGAACTCTTTTTCTGTTACAAATATACTACTTACGTGTCTTTTTTATCAGTAGGATATAATTTAATGCACTTGTAAATAAAGCATAGAAATAGACTTAGCCACTTGCTTAAAATGACTTTCTTCAACATAAGACTTGAAACATAAAGGTATATGAAATTCATTCTATTTCTTTTTCTTTGACATTTTGAGTTTGGTAAATTGTGGAATAGAAAATATGATAGTATATCCTTTTAGGTTTTTGCAGGTACCTTCTCTTCTTACTTATACTAAATCTAACACTATCTTCCTGATATCTGAGTTTTGAATATTTTTCCAATTAATGCAAAAACGCAATTTCCGTAAAATTAATTTTAGGTTTTGCATTGTCATGTTTGTATCTGTCTGTCAGCATATGGTAAGGACTTTGTACCTTAGGCACTTAAAGCATTTTCCTAGCGTGGGTTCTAGTATCAGTTTATGTAGTGACCTTGGGCAAGTTGCTTAGCTCAACGTTTCACTTGACTAATATATAAAGTAAGAGGATTGGATTTGCTGATCTTTGATGCCTGTAATTCTGTTCACTGAGTGCCTGTAGTCTACAGAGTGCTATATTAGGAGCAGTGGAGTTATGGTCACAAGTCTGTTCTTTTGCCCTATCATTAATTGCCTTTGGTAAGTCAAACCTAAAGAATCTTGCCATCTCAATTTTGAATTAAACATGTCAAGTGCTTTTTTAAATTAAAATTTAGCTCTATCACTGACATGACATTTATAACATAGAACATAGTATTTATGTTTATGGTTTAAAAAATTTTCTTGGTTATGAGTGGATAAGAGAAGAAAGGAAAATTATAGGTAAGAAGAATTTTTGATGATATGTCTTATCTTACTTGTCTTCATTCCTAATGCCTTACATTGTGTCTTCTACATATACTTGAAGTATATCTGATAGTGTGGGGAAATGTTCATGAATTATTGATAAATGGAAAAGCAAATTAGAAAATTGAACATACAGTGTGTTACACAGTTTTTATTGCGTTTATTGTGTGCTAGGCACTGTCCTAGACACTGGGGGAAGACATTCAAGGAATGAAGAAGAGTGAGTAAAAAAAAAGAAATCCGAGGTGGGTGTGTACTAGGCACAAGCAACTTCAAGGATGTTAGTATGGCTGAAGGGACATGTCCAAAGGAGAGAGTGGAAGGGGATGAGGGCAGTAAGGAGGAGAGGGAATGTAAATGCTCCTCTAGCAGAGAAGGAAGGTAGGTGGACTAGGGAAATAAAGTTTGAGTGCAAGGCTGCTTTGAAGTCTCATGCAAGTTAGTAAGACCATTTGACATGGCTGTATGCTTCTGTATCTACATTCAGTTTTTGGGTGTGGGTGTGGAGTTGATGGAGGGTTCTTTTTATCCTGGATTGCCCTTTTGCCAAATGACTAAACAAAGTGAGAAACAGAAGTGGGGACTGTGGCTGTATGCAAGGAAGAAATGATTATGCTCATGGACCATGGAATTTAAGGCAAGTAAAGAGGGCATGAGAACAAGATGAGGGGTTACAAAACCCTGCCACAGTTGTTCTGGAACAGCTGTGGGGTTCAAGTGCCCGCCACCAACAAGCATGACTCCTAGTGCAAAAGTCAGGTGAAAAAGGAAAGGGGTTGTTTATTTAAAGGTTATACAGATTTAGAATTATGGCTGATTTCTGCCTTAAGTCCCACTGCCTTTAAAACTACTCCAAAATATAGTCCTGCCTCCCTTTGTTATGCTAGGAGTCCCTGTGATTTCTTAGTCACTTATAAAATTCATCCTGGGCACAGCTCTCTTCCCTCCTGGAAGGCAGGGTTATTAACTTGCTGTTGTTATGCAGTATATCTTAAACTCTTACCACCTACTTGCCACTCCCCCTTACCCCAGTCAAGGATTGTGGGGGGTCCTTCTCCCATTTTCAGGGGACCTTTGCTTTGCACCCCATTGAAGGATTTGAGGAATCACAGTAGTAGAGGGAGTGAGGTAAAAAGACATGAGGAAGTGGCAGAATGTTAGCAATTGAGTGTACAGTATGGTGGGATTGCAGTTACTGCGACTAATGAGATCTAGGGATTGATCATGGGTTAGTGACTTAGGTAGGTTGAAGACAAGGTCATTATAGGAGAGGATTTAAAGGAACTAAGGGCCTAGGCTATTGAAATCATCAAGAATTCTTTTTTCTGTGTCTATACTTTTTTTTTATTGTTGTTATATTACATTTATCTCATTTTCCCCTCTTCTGCTCTCCCCCTTCCCCGCCCTCCTTACCCTTTCCCCGCCATCCCACAGTTAGTCCCACACGTTGTCCATGGCCATAGGTCATCCTTGCTAGTTCCTTGACTAAACTGTTCCCCTTTTTTGCTTCCTTCTCCCCCTTTCCCTCCCTCCCCTCTGTACACTGAAAGTGTGTTCCTTGTATTCATGTCTCTGGTTCTGGTTTTTTGTTTGTTTGTTCATTAGTCTCCTGTATTAAGTGAAAACATGTGGCATTTAATTTTTGCTGCCTGGCTTATTTCACTAAGCATGATACTCTCCAGTTCCATCCATGCTATCACAAATGGTAGGAGTTCTCTCTTTCTTTCTGTTGCATAGAACTCCATTGTGTAAATGTATTAAAGTTTTTTTGATCACTTCATCCACTGAAGGGCACTTAGGTTGTTTCCGGCACTTGGCTATTGTAAATAGCGCTGCTATGAACATAGGGTTGTATAGGTTCTTCTGAATTATTGTTTCAGGATTCTTTGGCTATAATCCTAGCAGTGGAATCACTGGGTCATAAGGCAGTTCTATTCTTAGTTTTTTGAGGAAACTCCATACTGTCTTCCATAGTGGCTGTACCAGTCTGCATTCCCTCCAGCAGTACACCAGAGTTCCCTTTTCCCCATATCCTTGCCAGCAGTTGTTGTTTGTTGATTTGTTGATGATGGCCATTCTGACTGGTGTGAGGTGGTATCTCCTTGTAGTTTTAATTTGCATCTCTCTGACGGCTAGTGATGTTGAGCTTTTTTTTTCATGTGCTTATGGGCCCTTTGTATGTTTTCCTTGGAGAAGTATCTGCTCAGGTTCTTTGCCCATTTTTTAATTGGGTTGTTTATCTCCCTGGTGTTGAGTTGTTAATTGGCTCTTTATATATTTTGGATATTGAACCCTTGTCTGAGGTGTCATGGGCAAATATGTTGTCCCATATGGTTGGTTCCCTTTTTGTTGATGTTTTCTTTGGTGTGCAGAAACTTTTCAGTTTGATGTAGCCCCATTTGTTGATTTGTTCCTTTATTTCCCTTGTCTTGGAAGATACTTTGGTGAAAATTTTGCTGCATGGGATATCTGCAATTTTTTTTGCCTATGTTTTTCTCTAGGGCTTTTATGGTGGCATTGCTTATGTTTAAGTCTTTTATCTATTTTGAGTTTATTCTGGTGTATGGTATAAATTGGTGGTCTAGTTTCATTTTTTTGGATGTGCCTGTCCAGTTCTCTCAGCACCACTTGTTGAAGAGGCTATTTGCACTCCATTTTATGTTCCTTCCCGCTTTGTCGAATATTAGTTGCCCATAGAGTCCTGGGTTTGTTTCTGGGCTCTCTATTCTGTTCCATTGATCTGTTTGTTCTTGTGCCAGTACCAGACTGTTTTGATTACCATGGCTTTGTAATATAGCTTGATATCTGGTTTTGTAATTCTTTCTACTTCATTCTTCTTTCTCAGGATGGCTGTAGCTGTTTGGGATCATTTTTGACTCCATATTAATTTTTTAAGTGTTTGTTCTAATTCTGTGAAATATGATGTTGGTATTTTAATAGGTATTGCATTGAATCTGTAGATGGCTTTGGGTAGTATAGACAGCTTAATGATGTTCATTCTTCCCAACCATGAATATGGTATATGCTTCCATTTATATGTATATTCCTTAAATTCTTTCTTCAGTGTTCTGTAGTTTTCTGAGTACAGGTCCTTTACTTCCTTGGTTAAGTTTATTCCTAAGTACTTTATTTTTCTTGTTGCCATGGTAAATGAGATTTATTTTCTAGCTTCTATTTCTGATGTTTCATTGTTGGTGTATAAAAATATCTTCAATTTCTGGATATGTCCAGCTATTTTGCCAAATTCAGTTATTAGGTGTAGTAGTTTTTAGTGGAGTCTGTAGGGTTTTCTGTGTATGCTATCATGTCATCTGCAAATAATGATAGTTTTACCACCTCCTTTCCAATTTGGATGCCTTTGATTCCTTTTTCTTGCCTGATTGCTGTGGCTAGAACTTCCAAGACTATGTTGAGTAGAAGTGAAGAGAGTGGCCTCCCTTGCCTTGTTCCTCATTTTAAGGGAGAGGCTTTCAGTCTTTTCCTGTTGAGTATGATGTTGGCTTCAGATTTCTCGTATATGGCCTTTATGATGTTGAGATATGCTCCCACTATTCCCATCTTGCTGAGGGTTTTTTATCATAAAAGAGTGCTGTACTTTATCAAATGCTTTTTTTGGCATCTATTGATATGATCATATGGTTTTTGTCCTTCATTTTGTTTATGTGGTGTATTACATTTATTGATTTGCGAATATTGAACCATCCTTGCATCCCTGGGTTGAATCCCACTTGGTCATGGTGTATAATTTTTTTAATATATTGCTGGATCTGGTTTGCCAATATTTTGGTGAGAATTTTTGCATCTATGTTCATCAGCGATATTTGCCTGTAGTTGGCTTTCTTTGTTGGGTATTGACCTAGTTTTTGGAATTAGCTAATACTGGCCTCGTAAAAAGAGTTTGGGAGTCTTCCCTCCTCTTGGATTTTTTGGAATAGTTTGAGGAGGATAGGAGTTATTCTTCTCTAAATGTTTGGTAAAATTCACCTGTGTAGCCATCTGGTCCAGGGCTCTTGTGCACTGTTAGTTTTTTGATTACTGCTTCAATTTCACTAGTTGTTATCAGTCTATTCAGGCTTTCTGTTTCTTCTTGGTTGAGTTTTGGTTTTCAGAAATTTGTCTATTTCACCCAGGTTGTCAAATTTCTTGTCATATAGTTGTATGTAGTAATTTCTTAGAATCCTTTGTATTTCTGTTTGTTTCGGTTGTGAATCTCTCTCATTTCTGATTTTGTTTAAATAAGGGTCCCCTCCTTTTTTTCTTGATGAGTCTAGTTAATGGTTTGTCAGTTTTGTTTATCTTTCAAAGAACCAGCTCCTGGATTTGTTGATCCTTTGAATTGTGCTTTTAGTCTCTATGTTGTTTCATTCTGCTCTGATCTTGATAATTTCCTTCCTTCTGCTTGCTCTGGGCTTTGTTTGTTGTTGTTGTTCTAGTTCTTAAAGCTTTATGGTTAGGTTGTTTGTATGACTTTCTTTCATCCTTTTTAGGTAGGCCTGTACTGCTATGAATTCCCCCCTGAGGACTGCCTTTTCTGTGCCCCATAGGTTTTGGGGTATTGTGAGTTCATTTTCATTTGTTTCCAGATACTTTTGATTTCTTCTTTGATCTCGTTATTAACCCATTCATTATTTAATATCATGTTATTCAGTCTCCATGAATTGTATTGTTTTTTGATTTTTTCCTTCAGATTGATTTTTGGTTTCAAGCCATTGTGATCTGAGAAGATGCTTGTATGATTTCAGTTTTCTTGAATTTGTGGAGGCTTGTTTTGTGTCCTACCATGTGGTCTATCTTTGAGAATGTTCCAGGTGCATTAGAGAAGAATGTGTATTTCACTTCTTTGGGGTGAAAAGTTCTGTATATGTCAGTTAAGTGCATGAAATCAGCAAGAATTTTAAAGGCATTATGTAGGTGTGACAGTGAACATGGAAAAAAATCTTCAGGGAATGAGGGGAAAGTGAGCCAGAGGACAGTAGATGATCAAAACAAGAGGGGTAGTAGGGTGGTATAGTTTTATGACATAATATTTAAAGGCAGTGAGTTACAGAAGAGGTTTGGGTGAAGAATTAAGAATAAGGAGAATAACCTATTCTCACTTTTGGGCCCAGTGGTTGGAGAGGTTTGAGAGAGAAAAATCATCTACCACTTGAGCAGGTCACATATGTTAAAAAATACATTTATAGCTGCACGGAGAAAGAGAAGATGAAAATGCATTAAAATATTAATTGGAGATGTTTTATTTTTTGCTTTGTATTATTCTGAATTTTTCAAGTTATGTATAATGAACTTATTTTATAATCCATTTTTGTTTTTGTTTTTAAAAACTTATTCATTTCTAGAGAGATGGAAAGGGAGGAAGAAAGAGAGAAAGAGAGGGAGAGAGAAACATCAATGTATGAGAGAAACATCGATTGGTTGCCTCTCATGCCACAACTGGGATCTGGCTTGCAACCCAGGCCTATGTGGGAATCGAACCAGCAACCTTTTGGTTCACAGGCTGGTGCCCTACCTACTGAGCCACACCAGCCAGGGCTATAATCTATTTTTTAAAAGGTGTTAATTAAGGACGTAGCTGACCTGTCCAGGCTCACATAGGCAGTATGTGAGTATTTGGCAGCATCCAGAAGTGGGCCTTCAGACTCCATCTAGTGTTATGTCTCTTGGTAAACACTTGTGCTACTTTTGTTCCTCTTTTGCTATCTAGCCATGGCTGCTTTGTGTCTTATTCTTAAATATTTTACATTGTTATAATCCATACACTGGGAGCAAGGAGGAAGAACTCTGAATGGAGATAGAGGGAGAAAAAGGACAATGTTTTTTTCAACCTCATTTCAACGTAAAGTATTACAGGATGAAAGAGGAAGGGAGGGGAAGAAGAAGTGAAAGGTTTCCAGAGATACTGGCACCTTCGTGAAAGAAAGAGAGGGGGAGGAATTAAAGTCACCTAAATAAGACCAGAGCATGTATTTTCCTAAGTTTCCAACCCCTGTCTGTCTGCTTTTCACAGATAGGAACTTATGGTTCCTCTCAGGGCTGCTTTGCAGATCATGTTCAAATCCGTACTTGTAGACTCTTCCTTCTCATGGCTGACTTGAACCTTCTGTAAGAATAATGACAACAGTAATAACATTTATTGAGCTCTTACTGTGTAAGAATTCAGCATGGTGTTCTGAATTCTTTACATCTGTTAGCTCATTAATTCTCAAAGTGACCTTATGAACTTTTGGTTCTGCTATCTCCAATTTATAGACAGGCTCACGTAAGGTAAAGATTGACCTTTGTGGCCCTGGCCACAGTGGATGAGGTGCCAGCCTGCGAACCCAAAGGTTGCTTGTTTAATTCCCCAGCCAGGGTACATAACCAGGTCTCCAGCCAGGTCTCCAGCCAGGTCCGTAGCTGGAGGCAGGTAAAAGGCAACCATACATTGATATCTCTCTCCCCTTCTCCCTTCCTCTCTCTCTGCAAATAATAATTAAAATCTTAAAAAAAAAAAGCTTGACCTTTGTTAGTGAAAAAACACCAGCCTAGGACATGCTATGACTATCCACCCCGAACTGCTTTTAGTTAATGAGTTTTAATTTCAGACCATCCTTTTTGGTTACTTTAGGTCACTGAGTTTATAAGGCTGCCTTGCAGGCCTCTCCTGAGCTTGTCAGGTTAATATGTGTTCTGTTTTGTTCCACAAGAAGATGAAGAAAATGTGAAACTTCGTTCAGAAGATTTGGATACCAAGTGAGATATTTCTAGTGAGGAAAGTGAAGATGAATTAGACATGAATGAAGAGTATCTTTTTTATTTTTTTGGAAAGGATAAAGAATTAAACAAGTGAAAAATCCAATAAGAAGACAAATTAGAAAATAGCTGCAGAATATTTTATGTTAACTTCATAACATTAGTTTGGCCAAATGCCAGGACAGAGCTTGAAACTTGGAACTGCTTTATCATAAATATTTTAAATCTAATCTTATTATATACAAATAAATATATCAATTCTGTTTCAAGCAAGTGTTCATGAGAAAGAGATGCTAAAAGAATAGACAAAACCTAATTGAAAGCTTTTTGTTTTTAAAATATTTTATTATTTCTTGAGAGAGGGGAACAAGGAGGGGCAGAGAGGGTGAGAGACGTCAGTGTATAGTTGCCTTTCATATGCATCTAGCTGAGGACCTGGCTGGAGACCTGGCTTGCAACTTGGTTATGTGCCCTGGCTGGAAATCAAACCAGCCACATTTGGGTTCACAGGTGGGCGCCTTATCCACTGTGCCACCAGCCAGGACTGAAAGCATTTTTAGGACCCCTATATCCAGATGGTTTTCATCATAGCAATCAGCTAACTCTGCAGGCTTTATGGGTTACAGGTACAGCTATCACTCAACAAGCAGAAAAAGAAAAAGATGTGTTAGATGCTGTGCATCCAAAACGAATCACTTATCCAAATATTTTTGCAAGTTTGTGAAAAGTATTTATGTCTTGAGCATAGCATATTGTTTGAGATGATAACTGTTAACAAACGTTTTACAAAGCCAACTATTGAATATTCTGATTAATGTTAAAGACATTCTTTGGTTGCATTTTTAGCAATATCCATTTTTATTATTATTATTTTTTAAAGATTTCACCTCATTATTTTTAGAAAGAGGGGAAGGGAGAGAGGCAGAGAGGGAGAGAGACATCAATGTATGGTTGCGTTTCACCTGCCTCCAGCCACAGACCTGACTGGAGACCTGGTTTGCAATCTGGTCATGTGCCCTGGCCGGGGAATCGAACCTGTGACCTTTGGGTTCGCAGGCCGGCACCTTATCCACTGTGCTACCAGCCAGGGCTCCATTTTTATTCTTGATGTTTTTATATTTAATAATTTCTAGACTAAAACTGAAAATGAACACAATCATGTATTTTATTATATAAATCTAATAAATGGAAATTTGCTGTGTTTTAAAATTGTCTTCTTCACATTTCAGCACATATGTTCACTAATAATGAACATATAAAGTATGTCTTGGAAGTATCGCACTAATGTCAACATAATTAAAAGAGTTTGTTCAGTCAATATTTTCAGGACAGACTTTGTATCTTTCAGATACATGCAACCTATGCTGTAATTTTTTTTGGTTTGTGACCTCTGCAAGGTTAAGAATATTGACTTCATGAGTGTTTGTTGAATCTATATCTTTCCCCTCATTCTCTTCCTGCTTCTCTGCACATTGAGGTGAGGGAGGAAGGGGTGGGTATGTATAGGGAGGGGAAGAACATGAAAATTCAATTTCCAACTGTCAAAAATTCTTTAGAGGAACAAGGTAGATTGTCATGTAAATGAAAGCAGTCCTGTGTGTTCTCATTCTCAGATTTTAATAATGTGGAGGCTGTGGCTACTTGTCTCTGCTTGTCCTTCGTAGGAATACTTGCAAAGAGTTATGGGACAGAGTGCAGTAGTTCCTGTTTTTTGTTCCATGCATGAGTTAGGGCTCAGGGAAGGTGAAAAGTGACTGTATTAGTAAAATGTCTTATTAAAGGCTATTTCTGAGGTAAAATTATATACTGCCCATATTTATTATTAGTAAGCTAAAGTAAAGGCAGTTGTTTTTAAGATTTTGGTTTTTCATTCACAGAGGCCAATTAAATATGTATATTTGTACATCTTTACTGTCAAGTACATGTCAGTGGTGTGGTCCTGCAGCCACATGATGTTCTTTTTCTTGCTGCACATGTTGTGAGAACTACCCACATGGGTTAGTAAAAGGCGGATGTGTTAGTCACATTTCTTTAGGAGCTTTCTCTGAGCTGTTCTGCAATTTGGTTTTATGGGACAATGAAATATCACTCTATTATAGCAGATATGATCTCTTAGATTTATACAGTAAGGCAATATAGTTATATATTTCTTTAACAAATATTTATCAGCCTCTTCCAGCTATTAACACTGTGTTAATAGCTGGGGATAAGTGGAAAACAAAGACCTCATGAAGGTTACAGTTAAGTGGGAAAGGATAGTGACGAGTAGTTACAAGGGTGACATATGCTTTAGGTAGGTAGTTTATTGTGGGATCTACGGTGGATTCTTCAGTTTTGGGTATTAGGGAATCTGCTAGGTAGCAGTGCTTTTAAAGCAGAAACCAAACAGCTGAGTAGAAATTAGCTAGGAGAAGATGATAGAAATTTCTGTCCAGGTAACGGTTATAGCATGTACAAGATCCTAAGTTAGGAAAGAGCAGGTCATGTTGGAGGAACTGAAAGGAGGTCAATTTGACTGAGACAGAGATGAGGAGGCATGAGGTGGGCCCTCAACACTGAGGTCAGTGTTGTCACTTTTTCCATTTACACAGAACTTCGTTCTGACTTTGATCTTGTATTATGCAAAGAATGGCAACTTTAAATGAATGGCAACTCTGTAAGTAGTCAAAAGGAACTATGATATCTCCTAAGATAAAACTTACAGATATTTTTGGGTGGCTAGATTAGAAGTACATTCCAGAGTAAAAGATGTTAAGAGACCTCCACTATGGATCACAACAAGGCACTCTCCAAGGGAATCAAGGAGGCTAAATTGGCGAGTTAGGAGTGAGGTTACAAGTTTAGAACTTTATCCCCTTAAGCTTGGTGCTCAGTATAGTTTGCTTTAATTCTGCTACTAAAATATATAGTAATGCACCAAGCCCTCACTTCCAGGCCTTGCTGGGCACTAGTGCACATGTATCTTTCAGCCTCATCATCACAAGACCCCTCTGGGATAGCTGTTATTTTTTCATTGTAACAATAAGAAAATAAGCCAAAGACATGAAGTAACTTGTTCGAGTTTAAAAACCTCTAATAAATGGCAGAATTGGCACTCAAACTTATATCTATCTTTAAGACCCTTCTGTTTTCACTATACCATGGAGCATTTGTGGTTTTGAGGAGGAAAGAAAACAAAGTTTGTGAAAGATCCCCTTGGTACTGGTAAAAATTTATTATTGCAAAATGTGTGTGTGTGTCTATGTGTGTGTGTGTCTGTGTGTATTTAAGGCTTGACACAATTTGCATTTTGGTAAGTTTTCATGATGGTATGTAAGTAGTATGTTTGGCCAGCATCATTGTGACTTAATAATCTAATCTAAACAAGCCATTACAACCCAAACAATGGCTCTGATTCAGCAAATAGGAAAGTGAGGAAGTACTTGTTATTATTTGTCAGTGAATTTTTATTTTTATACAGTTTGAACCATAGGTCATGCTGCAGACACTGTCTGTTAAAACTGTCGGAAACCTCTGTCACTTCCTGAGCACTGATGGCTTTTTCCGTTAAGGGAGCAGCTCATACAATAATTTTGGAAAGCAGTGGTGATGACTCTTTGGCATTTGATGCTTCCTTTCTCGTGAATGATTGGCTTTAGTGACAATGACCAGTGCAGCCCCTATATACCAAAATAGGCTTTTGCTTTTTTATATAGTCTAATTTCTAGAAAATGACCACATTTTAAAGAGAAGAAATTCATATTTGCCAAGCATCTTTCCCATCTTCTCAAGGACAGCAACCTTAGGTCTCGGTCACCTGTGGATCTGGGAGGCCACAGCACCAAGCTCTGTACATATGGATCTGAGATGGTGGAGTAACATTGCATGTCATGTCCTGTCTTATCCCAAAAATTAAATACAGAGGGCCTATTGCTATACCCCCAGGGCTTTAGTCTATCTCTGAAGAATGGGATCGTGGCAAGGTGGAGTGGATACTGGCTGAGATGCCAGCTGAGTTATTTGCCATAAAATATGGATCATGGTTTTTAAAGATTTCTAGAAGGGCTTTGTGCAATCAAATTCTATAACCTTTATTAATATATTAATAGAAATTTACAGTCATTTATCTGTAAATATCAGTCTCTGCTTCCAGGTAACCTTATTTCTGCATTTCACATCCCTGCCAAATATATACATCTATTTGGCTCTTCCCTCTTGATCTTCCTGAAAAGATTTATTTTTTAAATACTTCTTTGATCTTCAAAGTATCTGGCCTGTTTAGTGCTTGCCTGTTCCCTTGTGATAAGAAATGTCCCCCTGCACCTGAAGCCTGTGTAATTATATTAGGCAATGTCACCCCGATAAGTTCAATAAAGAAAAGAAAAAGGAATGGCCCCCTCCTTTTTTGTTAATTGGAAAAGTAGTGAGGTTCTGTTGTTCTTTTGCATCTGTTTAATTCACACTCCATTTAATTCACTGTCTTTGCCTATACACTCCATCTCTGCTTACACCATTTGACAAGTGCAGGCAACTCTAGTTAATTTATGATTCCAGGTACTTTATTTTTAAATTTTAAACTGACTGACCCCATGCCTCCCAGTGTATCTTGACTATGGATTGCCCCACCCTTGCTCAGCTAGTATAATAGGCTTAGACTGTGCAAATGAGTTTTATGATCGGTCTTTAAAACCTAATCAGAGAACTGAATCTGCTAGAAAAAATCTAATGTTTATTAAATTGTTAAAATACATACAGATGCTACACATTGGCCAGCCATCTCATTGCTTTGTACACACGATACTGGGATGTGGCTCATACAGTGCTGGTATCTCTGCTTGGAATGGTTTGTCTTCCTCCTTTCTCTGCCTGGCAAACTCATGTTCATCCTTTATTGCTCAGGTCTTGTTTCACCTCCTCTGTGAAACTTACGGGACTCATTCCCTTCTCTCCCTCAAGCTAGTAATTAACTTCTATCCCCTTTGTACCTCCCATTGCACTTTACAGAAACTTCTGTGTTATTACTCTGGATTTCAATGATTTATTTATATGTTGGTATGTCCATTAGACTGGGTAGCCTGAGTGCTGGAACCACACCCATCGGTGGGTGTATCCTCAGTGTAAACCCTCAACAACTGTTTGAATAACTGCTCAAGCTGAAGTGATTACTTCCTTTTCTGAATGCTTTTAGCACTTGCTTTTATTATCCTTTTGCCTAATACTACCAGTGTGGCATAGATACTTACGCCCACTCAGAATAGGAGCTTGTTACAGAGCTGAGGCTTCCTGCTGTGGCATAGGTTATTTCTTTAGGTCTGGAGGTCTGGAGAATGGACTGGGGCAGTGGGGAAGGTAGCCATATAGAGGGGGCAGGCATCACTTAAGGTGCCAAGGTAAGTATTTGCTGACTGGATGGAAGTATTTTAAGAACTGGCTGAGTATCCGTCTTGGTTCTTCCAGGTAGTAAGTGCCTTAAGAATAGGATGCTTCGATTCCCCAGCCAGGGCACATAACCAGGTTGCAAGCCAGTCTCCAGCCACGTCTCTAGCCAGGTTGTAGCTGGAGGCAGGTAAAAGGCAACCATACATTGATGTTTCTCTTCCTCTCTGCCTCTCTCCTTTACCCTCTCTCTAAAAATAATAAATAAAATCTTTTTTTTAAAAAAAGAATAGGATGCTGCTTTTACTGCTTATGATTCCTCATATAGATACCTAAATGCAACTCAGAGGTATAGGTGTTCAAAGCAAGTTGAACTTTTATAACAAATATTGTTATTGTAGAACCCTCATTTCTAAAACCCTTCTGAATTTTTTTTTCACGTTACTGTGTGGTCCCTGAGAAAGATGATACCTACTAAGAAGAGCTCCTGGTGACTGTGTTCAAATTTAAAAGCAGAGCCTAGCAGTCATTTCTAAACAGGAGCTTCTTTTGCAAACTGCACTTCAGGGAGAAGCCTGCACTGAACTGTCTACCTGCACTGCATTCCTGCCATCTCAGCGAACTCCTTTATGAGTTCCTGGAATTGAATTTCAATCAATAAGACTGACATTTTTCTTAATATAATCAGAGCTGTGCAGCTATATCCCCATCAGCATTTTTATTGACCAATTAGAGCAGCACTGTTCTGACCAATCAGGACAGTGCCTTTTGGACCAATCCAACTTCGAGGATTTGGAGTCCTCGTTTGCATGAGGATGGACCAGCCAGGGACCAGGAGTGGGGGCTTTCTGTATAAGCCAGCTTGCCTCTGCCTTGAGGTGTGCACTTTCCACTGTTTCTTCAGCTGTATCTGAAACACAGGATGTTTCACTGTAACAGACTGTTGCAGGGCAGAGGGAAACAGAGTGAGCAGAGCAGAGTTGAGCTGTCTAGCCAGAGAGAGGCCTTGCCCTAGGGCTTCCTTAGGGCCTTGCTGTTTTTACACTCATGCTGGATCAAAATTGAGCTGTTTGTACTGAATAAAGTTTCCTTCCCCACACTCTAAATTGGAGATTCCTGGTGGCATTGAATTGGTGCCAGGGACCACCACTAGACAACTGTTAATGACTGTTTTTCCTGGTCACCCAGGATAGAGTACTTTGGAATTATCTGATTTCCTCAATAAAATAATTTTGAGCCATTTATTGTGGTCACGGATTTGTACTCATACCACCATGAATCACTGCAAACATGTAAGGCAAATACTAGTAATTCCTTTTTACAGGTGAGGCAGCTGAGGTTCAAAGATGTCAAAACATTTGCTGGAATTGACCTAACTTAAAAGCAGCACAATCAGCATTTTAACCTAGGGCCATCAGGCTGTAAAGCTGGGCTTTTCCACTGGAGAAGGAGCACTTCCCTCTGGACCTGGGATTTTTTTTGAAAACTTTACTGAGGGGACAGTGCCTGAAGGAACACTGGATGAATAGGGGAGGAAGTAGGAGTTTTCTGTCATGACATGAGGGAGGAGTATATTCTAGGCCAGGGGAACTTCATGTGCACCACTCTGGAGACTTGAGAAAGCGTATTATGTCCAGAAGCTTTCTGAATTATGAAGTAGGAAAGGGGCAAAGGGTAATAGATGACGTTAGAAAAGAGATGGGTAGGGTCCTGGTATAGCATTACTAGCTCCCCTGAGTTTGCCTTCACTGCAGCCTCCTGTACCAGCACTTAATTGGGTTACATCTCTTTGCTCCATAGCAAACGCAGTATGCATCCTGTGTGTGGAAATAGTTTCTTTGCTTGCTTGTTTCCATTGGACTGTGGCCTTTTTGAGAGCAAAGACTGTGCCTTTGGCACTTGAGAAGTGGTGGGAGGATGCAAGGGCCTTGTCTTTGCTAAGGAGAATCAGTATTAATCATAGTCCCCTATGTAGTGATTTTAAACCTGTATGCCACAAGAGTCACACTGGTGTGCTGCAAGAATTTTTAAAATGTTAATACTTGACTATTTAGTCAGGGGCACTGAACACTTTTCCCTTAGATTGCCAAATTTAAAAACATGACAACAGTCAACACAACAACAGCATCTGGTGTGGAGGAAAAAATTATACTTGTTTTTTGTTATATTAGCAAAAAATGTATTTTTGGTGTGCCACAGAATTTTAGTAAGTAGTTTATGTGTGCCATGATATGAAAAAGGTTGAAAAATCTATGTATTTACCGCCTTTCTACACTTTCAATGTTGCTTTAGATTTTAACTTGATAATTTTAGGATCTGTTCACATTTTCTAAGGTCAACATACCTAGTAGAAAGATAGAAGTCTCACTGATGTCATATTACACTTCTTCTTCATCTTGCATTCAACTCAAAAGTCTGATAGAACAAGTCCTGTGCCCATTGTTCTTTGTGCTGTGGGGCTTCAGACATAAACGAGAAAGGGGAGGCCTTCCAGCATGGTCGAAAAAAATGCAGACTTTCCACTTCAGTGGAAGATCAAATGAGGGTCTGTACATTTACAGCCCTTAGTGCAGCCCTTAGATTATTTACAGAGGCGGGTGAGAATAATGCACATGGTGTGGACAATAGATTGACTCTAACATCTTATATGGGGTACTTGAATGTTGTGTGTATTATATGTACATAGAATATGTATATAAAGAACGAGCAAAACTATACAGGATAGGGCAAAAGTAGGTTTACAGTTTTATGGAAAATAATAATAATACAAGAATAAACTGTTTCACATACTCATAACTGTAAACCTACTTTTAACCCATCCTGTATTAAAAAAGCACTATACTAGAACTAAAATACTATGGAAGTACAAAGAAGGCCATTCCCTGAACATTTCCACACAGTTGACATCCTTAGCTAGAAAGCTGTGGAGATTAAAGGCTTTAGTTAGGTCTACCTCTGTTATTCATGGTCAGAATCAAACCTGCAGTTACAGTTTTTAAGCGTTTATTTGTGTGTGTACTTATTTGTTGTCTGTTTCTTTCATTAGCCCACTGCATAGAGATGGCAGTGACCATATCCAGCTTGTCCACTGTTGTATGTCTGGCATTTATCCCAATGCAGGCGTACTTGAATACATGAATGAATCACTATAATCACTGACTGTCATTTCTCTGTATATCCTATTAGCTCTGGGCAGCTGCTGCACAGGATGGAGATGCGGTGGCTGAAGCACCTGAAAATAATCAAAGCCGCAACTTGGTCCTGTTTGAACTTGCTGTCATTGTTCTGAGCTTTTTGGTTTTAGCTGAGGATATCCTTTTCCTTTCCTTATCTTTTTTTACAGCAGCCTTATCTTTCAGACCGGATGAATGCTGAAAACAATGAGTAGTCTATAGAGTATGTTTTTAAGTTGATAATAGAAAGCCTCTAGAGGCTGCTGTATAGTGAAACTGTGACTGGAAATTTGATGTTGGACTTCCCCAAGAGGAAAAAGCTTAGGCAGCTACTTTTTTCAGTTGCTTCCTTTTGTGGATACTCTTCATATGGGGATTTTGTAAAGTTTAACTTTTCTAAAATCATTTATTAGTCAATAACCTCTGAAAAGAGAATGTGGTAGGTTTTGTTTTAGTGGTTCTCAGTGTGATTCTCAGAGGATCCTTCATGGGAAAGGGGATGCACTTAAGCATTATATTGCAATATCTTCTGTGTATGTAACATGTTTTTCTTTTTTAAAGTAGTTTATAAATTTAACATTGGTAACCAGGTAGAAGCTGTGATCCTGATGTCTTGTCTCACCAGAGAAAAGCAAGCACTGTAAAGTTAAGAACTATTAGATTCTCACTTTATACAGTTTCTTTAAATAGCACTGGAAGGAAAATGGTGGAAATAGAATCTACTTTGTTAACTTCCATTAAATGTGAGGGAGAGCCTGATGGTCTTGGAGCTCTGTCACCAGTTAGGTGGGGCTGTTGCTCTTGAAATGCTCACAGTGCCAGTGCAGAATCGTTTATGAAAAGGTGGTAGTTGCAACTGTTCAAAAAACTTAGTTTTGTTGATTGTTATTTTTTGAACACTGCTGGGGGCATACATTGGGTCCTTTTTCTTTGTGATCTTTCTAGAGTGTAGCATAATTTTGGAATGGGAACATTATTTATGGGTTGTATTGAATCTGTGTGGCAATGAAGAGAGACTTGGGTTTGAAATCTGGCTTATTAGTCTTGCCATCATCTCTCACCTGGACCTTTCAGTAGCCTGCGGTGTACTCTTTCTCCCTTTGTTTATCATCTTTCTCTCCAGGGATCTTCCACAGAACAGCCAAGTGGTCTCTTAAAACATAAATTGTAATAAGTTTGAAAACTCTTTTAAATCTTGCTCTTAGTCTTAACTTCAAACTCCCTGCCGTGTCCTGCTCAACCCTGAGCTTTATCCCACACCATGTACCCTCCTGTTCCCCATGCTCCAGACTCTTTGTTTTCCTTTCTGTTTCTACATTCCAAGTGCTTTCTGGCCTCTGGGCCTTTGTTTTTCTCTGTTCCTTCGTTCTAGAATTCTTTTCCTTGCTGGCTTCTCCTTCAGGCTTCCCCTGCAATTCCACCTCCATGTAGAGGCCTTTCATGTTAGTTTCTTAGGGCTGTTGTAAAAAAGTGGCACAAACTGGGAGGCTTAAAACAACAAAAATTAATTTTCTCACAGATCTGGAGGCCAGAATTTCAAAATCAAGGTCTAGGCAAGACTGGTTCCTTCTCAGGGCGCAAAAGGAGAACCTGTTCCAGGGCCCACTACTAGTTCTGGTGGCAGCGGGCAGCCCTTGGCATTCCTTGGCATGCAGCTACCTAGTTCCAGTAACTTCTGTTTTCATCACATGGCCACCTTTTCCTTGTGAATCTGTATTTTCACGTGGCATTCTCCTCTGTGTATGTGTCTGTGTTTCTTCTTAAAAGGACACTAGTTATAATGGATTAAGGGCTCATTCTCCAGCATGACCTCATCTTAACGAATTATATCTGCCATGACCTGATTTCCAAATAAAGTCATGTTCTGAGGATCCAGGAAGAACATGAATTTTGGGGAACACTAACCCAATACACCTTCTGTGACTCTCAATTTAAAGTAGGCTGCATTAGTGGAGCTACATCTATAGACATACTCAAAAGTTATTTCTTGACATTGGTAAGCAAGGTACTTCATTAGAGCACATTTCATGCACTGTACTCAGTTCTGGGGGCACCATGCATGAAAGGGGTAATTTAACTAGGACGTGAACAGGGTTAGAAGATTATAGAAAGAGTATTATGTGGATAAGAAGAACCTGGGTTAGATAAGAGATTTAAGAGGACGTTGGAGCCCTCTGCAGGGGGACTGACCTTTCAGAGGAGGGTGGTATGGAAGATTGGAGTATTAAGTTATATGCATCACCCATGTCTACTCCTATACATGAGAAGCATGGTTTTGCCTCTTTGGGGGATGGAGGTGGGGTCTTTTACATTACATTACATACTGTTATTGGACAGGGATCAGCCCTATGTGGGTCTTTCTCAGGCCGGCCTGTGGTGTGTCTGTTCTTGACTTGGTACAGGAAAGATTTCGCAACATGAGTCTAGCTGATTTTGAAAGTACATTTATTAAAGCTGGGGACAGTGAAACGAAGGAAAGACTTAGGACAGAAGAAGTAGTAGAAGACCCCAGGTGGTGTTCTGCGTTGGCTTCCTAGAGAAGTTATAGAAAAGGAGCGAGCCAAGGCAGGGTTGCTCTTAGCTCACTAGGAAGCAGAGAAAAGGGGGCCCTGGAGGCAATCTGGGTGGAAGCTCTGGATGTGCTGCCACTGCCCACTGCTCCCTTGGTGCAAGTCTTCTAGGGACCCTTAGAGTTTAGGAGGAAGTAAAAATTTCATGCCCAAGAAGGAGCATGGGCATGCTCTAGAGTGAGCCTGCATCTGGTCTTTGTCTTGAGGGGTTTTGTATCTCTTCTGTAGGTGAGAATCTTAGGGGAGGGTATCAGCAGAATATTCATCAGCTTTCCAGGTGTGTTTTTAATATGCTGACCAATCAAAATGAGCATATAGAGGAGATTGGGATTGTTCTTTGATCTGCTTTTCTGTTTCACTGTTATCTTGGGTCTGTTTGGCTCAAATGGGGTTTTGTTACCTGTTCCTCTTCATTTGTCCTTGGGTTTAGCTGGTGCAAGTGGCATCAATTGGGTCTCTGTTCTCTCTTTTCCAGGTGAGGGTGATTTATACTATGTGTTCTCTGGTCAGGGAGAAGAGGTGTAAGCTTGTTAGTGAAGATAAGGCCTTGCAGTTCACTAGCTGGCTGTTAAATTGTGACATTGTTTGGTCTTGTTTAGCTCTCTTGTCTCAGTTCCCCTTTTCCACAGGCCCAGGACTTTTCCTAGCTGCTTTCTATCCTGTCACACTACCAGCTGCCATCTCTCAGAAGGGGCATGATATATGATTACAGTAGTGCTAGTAGGAGACTGTTTTATGTGTACATAAGCACTCAGCTCAACAATAGCATGTAAAGAAAGAAAAGCATTAGTAATACATCATATATTTAACAAGACAAACAAAACCTGTGAATCTTTGCTTGATCATATGCAGCATTACATTACTTTTATAAGATTACCATGGAAATGCTTACATACTGGCTATATGGGTTCTGGGAACATTTTTTACTCCTTAAATAAATCACAGTTTATTTCCCTTGCAAGTAAGCTAGCAGGTTTTGGCAGCCTTTGTCTGAGCTGGAGAAGACCTCATTGCTCTGGGTGCTCGTGGTTACACAGAGGTCGGCGATGACCTCAGTTCCCTTGCCCCTTTCCTTCTGTCACAGCCTCTGTATGAAATTCCCATCCTAGTTCCGGTCATTACACTCCTCTACTGGTAGCCTTGGGTTGTGGGTTTTGGCTGGAGCAAACAGACAGCTGGGCAAGTTGTACCTGCAGATTCAGCCTAAACCACAGTGACCGTCCTGAGACTTAAGCATCAGGCCTTTTCCCCTGTGTCTTCAAATCATTGCCACACTGTGCTATCTCACTCCCCTGTAGTAGATAGTCTTGGCCTCAATGTCACTGAAAAACTAAGATGTGCAAGAGGCATTTTAGTTTGAACCCCTTCACTTTCCTCCCTTTGGACCTAGAAATGTATCTCCTTCTGCACCAATCTGTTTCCCTCCCAGTGGAGGAGGCGTTTCTGTCCTGCCCAAGTCAGTTTCCCCCTTCTGTGCTGTCGACTGGATCCCCTCCTCCCGCCTCAGGATCTCTCTGCTTCACGGAATCCCTCTCTCTTAATTACTTACTACCCTTGGGCATAGGATCATTTGTTTAACATATTGATCAAATCAGCATTTGCTGCACATTTAGGTTTACTGAACTTGAGCATGCTGCTGAATGAGCTGTTAGGATATACATTTAACAGGAGGCTGTCATTCAGGTTAAATAGCTGTGCATTGGCTGAGAGCCACAGCTGTAAGTGCTTTCCACCCCTATCAACGGTGACTATAACCCTGTCTTAAGATCAGGTGCATTTCAGCTTCTGTACTTCAGTGAAATGCTGATTAGCCCTTCCCTGACCCTCCACCCAGCGTCTGGCCTCGTGTCTGTATTAATTTGTGGTTGTTTATTTTGTTTTCTACCTTGAGCAGGGGGCATGCAGTTCCTGCTTCCCCAGCAGCCTCATTAAGGCTAAACGGTTATGACCTGGTCTTAGATTTCAGGCTTGGGCTGTCCCTTAGGCATGTGATTTGTCACTGGGCAAAAGGCATTTTAACTATAGCATTCTGCAACTGTTCCACAGCCAGTAACAGACCCAAACGATAAAAGCATCTGCACAGACTAAATCTTGGGAACTTTGATCTCCATTCTCCTTGGTTTGGGTCATGCTGTTCTTTGAAGCTGGGTTTAGTCTGTGTTTTGATACCAATTGCAGAGGTAAGATGTATGCATACATTTATCCATTCTCTACATGTTCATTGATCCACTACTTGCTAGACATTATTCTGGTCTCTGGGGATTTAGCAATGGACAAAACAAAGTAAAGTTGTTGCCCCGTTAAGGCTTCATTTCTAGCGAACTGATTTCATTCACTGCTGGTTTAGTGAGGCAATTTCAGATTTCAGTTAGGTTTTCTTTACAGGAAGATTTTCATATCTGCATCTAGGGGCAGCCTGATGAATCTAATCTTACCCTCATAAACTAAATACTTCCTGCCATAAAACAACAGTTCCTGATATGTTTATTCTGCACAATTCATCACTATCCTTTGCTTGAAATGCTCTTTTGTATTTACTGTACCTGAAAAACATTGTTGTTACTCATCAGGGTTCAGCTCCGATGTCGCCTCCTTGGTGCAGCCCTGCATGACTTCCTCTGGAAGGAGGTAACAGCCCTCCCCTACTGAACTCCACAGCACTTGTGTACAGGACCTAGCCGCACCATCATGCAGGTGTTTATCACCGCAGCCACCACTTGTGCTAAGTTCAAAACGAGAGATGGAACAGTACCTTGCTCAGTTCTCTTTCTTTAATGCCTATCACTTAAGAGTACTCAATACATATTTTTAAATTATTTTTAATTTTTTTATTTTTAAAAGATTTTATTCATTATTTTTAAGCGAGAAGGGCAGGTTGGGAGAAAGAAACATCAGTGTATGGTTGCCTTTCACCTGCTTCCAGCTGCGGACCTGGCTGGAGGCCTGGCTTGCAACCTGGTTATGTGTTCTGAATGGGAATCGAACCAACGATCCCCTTTGGGTTTGCAGGCTGGCGCCTATCCATTCAGCCACCAGCCAGGGTTATCAATACATATTTTTAAATGAAAGAAACATTTAATATACATGTAGTTTGGTGCAACATAATTTACAGATGACTGTACTGAAATAGAAATGTAAACACAGTATGTACATTATACAATAAATCTTAAAATATAAAATATATTTTAAAGGAAGTCTTAAATATTAACAAAGCTGTTTGTTAATTTTCCAATTACATACAGATAGAAAAATGCAGAGTCCTAACTCCAGAAACCCCTTATGTTTATATAGAGTCACTTTTCCTCTGCAAGGGTAACCACTATCCTGACTTCTAACACCATAAATTTTAATTTCTGACTTTAAGCGGGTGATGAATACCATATATAAATAAGGTGAATATATATTTATTAAAAGAAATAAAGATTTAATAATTGACATATAAAGATCTCAGATTTTTATTTAAGAGTTTGGCCTGGGGATCTAGGTCCTTTCCTGCCCTAATAATTTTTGAATCTCTTTGGACATTAATGATGGTCTCTCCCACTTTACATCTTATGCTACAGCGCCCTCTAATGGTGAAACGTTTACGATGGAGATTGATGTATGTCAGGGTCACAGCAGCACGTTATTTCTAATATGAGCGCTTAAGCGATGGCCAGGTAATTCTAGTGGTACAAACTTTTTGAAGCCATCGGAAGTTATGGATCATATGGTGCTTCCCAGAGTTGTTTAGCCAGCAGATGGGTCCAGAATCCTCATCTGGTGAAACTTAACTTTTGTTTGACAAAACATTACTGGAACATTTTTGGTGTTCTGAGGCACAGGGTATCTCCACTTCTGTGGTAGCTGTAGAGCAGAGAGTTTTGATTTCATTGAATTTTGATAAATGAGAATGTGATTCCCTTTTTGGGTCCCATAATCCTGGTCAGAGCAAAAGGGGTTAGTGAGCAGTGCATAGTTATTGGACAGGTTGTTTGAATCCATTATCCTACAAGTACATGTTAAAATGTAATTTAATTCTGTTGTGTGGTATTAATTTATACCAGTGTTCAATTTATAACAGCCGAGAAGCTGCTAAAATAGAACACATCTATGAAAATTTAAAGTAAGAAATTTGAGAAACCACTGAGTTAGACGTTTTGAACTAAATTTATGTAATAATTATTTATAAAATGTATATCTTATATAGGAACACCATAGTAGTTATTGTGTTTTTGCCTTTCTAACTATCCACTTATTAGTGTAGGAAGCTAAACTTAAGTCAAATAATTTCCGTGGTGAACCCTCCCAAGTCTCTAATTTTCTTTTCGTCTTATTATATAGAAGGATGATTTCATTTCAGCTGTATAACTGAGGACACTCTCACCTCCCTTGTTGAAAAGGAAACATCTATTGAAGTTGTCACTGAGGAGAGCACCCCTGTTGGGAGGGAGGGACACTTGTGTTTTTCATACTCATCTCCACTTAGAGGGACTTGGGATCATTTCTCTTGTCACCACACACTATCCTTAAGGAACACTGGTTTCCTTTCATTCTCAAAGCCAAATGTAGTCTCCAGCTCTTCCTGATATCTTCACAGTAGAGATGAACAAAGGTGAAACATTAAAGCAGGACCTTCTAATGGCCTGACATAATGAGGTCAGAAGAAACGGGAGTCACCCATGATCTGACTGCTATAATAAGGCTTGCTCTCCCATCTTGTCCTAGCTCTGAGGCTACTACTTTGTGAGGGAAAACGTTACTTAGTAGGGCTCCACTTGTAGATATCTACCACTCTCCAGCTCTAGACTAGGGCTTGCCTAAACCCCACCTTCCTTCTAGGTTTTAGTTCCTTCTTTAAGGACTTGTGTCCATCCAGCATGAAGGTGCTCACTCTTTCAGGGGAAATCAAGCTTACCTAGGTGGTGTCAGTTTCCATTTAGGAACTCAAACAGTGTAATGTCAGAATTCCATAATTAATAGAGGACACACATCAATGCAAGAAAAGCATCTCTTGGTTAGAATTGGAAACTATAGTTCCCTCCTTCAAGGTGCTTTGATTTATTGGAGGTGTGAGTCCCTTTTTATTTGTCCTATAAAATCTCTGAGTATACTTTTCCTTTATTTTTAAAAGATTTTAAAATTTATCTTTAGAGAGAGGGGAAGGGAGGGAGAAAGAGAGGAAGAGAAACATCAATGTGTGGTTGCCTCTTGTGCACCCCCAACTGGGGACCTAGCCAGGCATGTGCCCCGACTAGGAACCATACCTACAACCCTTTGGTCCATAGGCTGGTGCTCAGTCCATTAACCCACACCAGTCAGGCAGGGCTGAGGAAAGTATAGTACTTTTATATCTTTAGTAAAATATCAGATAGTTGGGCCCTGGCTGGTGGCTCAGTGGATAATGCACTGGCCTGTGAACCTAAAGGTTGCTGGTTCAGTTCCCAGCCAGGGCATATAACCAGGTTGCAAGGCAGGTCTCCAGCCAGGTCCATAGCTGGAGGCAGGTGAAAAGCAACCATACATTAATGTCTCTCCCTCTCTGCCTCTCTCCCTTCCCCTCTTTCTGAAAATAAACCTTAAAATAGATAAATCTTTTTTAAAAAAAGAATTTGTATAAAAAATATAACAGCCATTATCATATATTTAGGTGCATAAATAAAGCCAACTGTATACTGAGTTTTCTAAAACTAAAGGCTGTTCAGTAAGAATCACTGAGATGTTTTTTTTTATCAGTGGCCCAATTAGATGAGTTACAAATAGGAGAATAGCAACATTTATGGAGCCAAGTTGTTGAAAATGCCAATATTCCACATATTCTTCAGTGTAACTGTAATTGTCTACAAGACACCCTCATGTCCTGTGATGAACTTTGAACTTTTCATGTAGTCATCTGCTGTCTGCGATGGTGTGTTACACTGACAAAAGCAGACTGGGTTTTGCTGGAGGTAGGGTTGGGTAGGGGACAAGAGCACATGAGAAAGAATTGTGTTTGACTTTGTCAGTTATGTTACCTGGGGCAAGTTATCTGAGCTCTTTGAGCTTTCACACCCTTACTGGTGAAGTGAAGTGCTTCTAGAAGGTGAGAGGGAGGATGATGAAGTGATCTGTGGAAAACACCAGCACGGTGCCAGGCACATAGTAGGTACTCTGCCCCACCTCCCATCATTCCTAACTTGCCAATGAAACTGTCTACCAGATGTAATGTTCTCACATCCTTTTCTTGATGTGAACTTCATTTCCAAGTTTTAAAGTTCACGTAGTTATTTTTGTCACAATAAACTTGATTTAAATATGTTCTGTTTGTACCTTCTTGCTTACCCATCTCACGGATCTCTTTCTCCTCTACATGGTGAAGGAGGGAGGCATCTCTTAAAATTTCGTGGACCACATCCTAGAAAGGACTACTGTGTATGACCAGTGGTGTTTCCTTTTTGAGGGCATCCCTGTGCTGCTTTACAGAACTATTTTTACTTTAGTTAGATCTGAAGCCAAATTACAAAAATAATTAGAAGTTCCAGCTTTGTTTCTGACTTGTGACCGAGTCGCTTGAACTTTGAGAGCAGCTTCTTCAGCTAAATAACAAAGATCAAATAGTTTCTAAGCCCTTGTGCCCTTTCATGTTGTGATTTATTAAACAACAAGATAAAAGTATTCTAAAGCAGCTGGAAGTGGTGTGTAGATCTCAGTTGTCAGCAGCAGAGGGCACCGTGCCCCTAGTGTGCTAAGGCTAAGCCACAGGTATTGGAAACTGTTTTTGTAGCTGGAAATTTATATCTTTGTGATAGGAAGGAGCCAAGAAAATTCTGTAAATTAATGTTTTTCAGATGAGATTTCACTGCCCATTTCTAGCTATTTATATTTAGGTAAGCACTAAAAAACCAGGAGATTTTGACATTATAAAAATATTTGCTATTGCGCAGACTGATGTGGCTCAGTTGGTTGGGCTTCGTGCCGCAATGCCAAAGGTCAGCTGGTTCGATTCCCAGTCTGGTTGCCAGCTTGGTCCTTGGTGGGGATGCATAGTACAGAGGCAATCAATTGATCTTTTTCCTATCATTGTTTCTCTCCTTTTCTTCCACTCTTCCTCCCTTAACCTCTAAATAAATAAGTAAATAAATAAATAAATTTTTCTGTTAATTCTGTGAAGATTTTCATCCCCTCTCCTGCTCACTTATGCCATCTAAACACTCCATGCTAAGGATAGGGGTGTAAATGGCATGGAAAACTAACACTTATTGGTTAGTAATCATATGTCAAGAACTATACTTGATATTCTAGCTACATTTTTCTCTAAGCATCAAAGTAATCATTTGAATAATGTGTTTTTATCCTGGTTTTAAATTGGAAGATACTAGGGCTCTGAGGTCAAGTTCAGGTCTTTTAACACTCAGACCCCCTTTCTTTCACCCTATCAGGGTCCCTACCCACTTTTCCCAGTCTAAACAGTGAGGGGTGATTGCTAGAAGCAGGACTGACTGCCCAAGACTGGACACAGAGGAAGTGTGACTTTCTCTGGCTCTGAAGTTCTTGTGCCCTTTGTCTTCTAGGTGGAAGCTTTTCCCCTTGAAAGAATTTCTTTTGCCACTTACAGTTAAGATGATAAATAGCCCTGGCTTGTGGCACAGTGGATAAGGTGCCAGCCTGCAAACCCAAAAGTCTCTGGTTCAGTTCTCCACCAAGTCATATAACCAGGTTGCAAGCCAGGTCTCCAGCCAGTTCCTTAGCTGGAGGCAGGTGAAACACAACCATACATCAATGTATCTCTCCCTTCCCCCCGTCTCTGCCTCCCTCCCTTCCCCTTTCTCTAAAAATAATAAATAAAATCCTTTAAAAATGATAAATAAAAATACATACACATATTTTTAAATTTGTAACCTGGATTGTTGGATTTTGTGGTCTGCTTTAAGAAAGCAAGGGTGTGAAGTTAATGGGTAAGAAAAATCACTATGAAAAAATTATCTTTAAAGCCCTGCTGGTAGCACAGTGGTTAAGGTGCCGGCCTGCAAACCCAAAGGTTGCAGGTTCGATTCCCCAGCCAGCGCACATAACAAGGTTGCAAACCAGGTCTCCAGTCAGGTCTGTGGCTGGAGGCAGGTGAAACACAACCATACACTGATGTCTGTCTCCCTCTCTGCCTCTCTCCCTCCCCCTCTTTCTAAAAAATAATGAAATAAAATCTTTTAAAAAAAAAATTATCTTTAAAACTCCCACAGGAGGAGGGCCTCCTGTTAGAGAGCTATGTACTTCCTTTCTTTAAATCAAGCACAGTTTCAGTCATTTGTAGAAAAGAGCATGGTTTTTGACTTTGAACTTTTTTTTTTTTTTAGGATTTTATTATTTTTAGAGAGAAGTGTAGGGAGAGAGGCAGAGAGGGAGAGAGACATCAATGTATGGTTGCCTTTCACCTATCTCCAGCTACGATTCTGGCTGGAGACCTGGCTTGCAGAAGACAGACTGACAATTTTGGGGGGACTGGGTGAAAAAGGTGAAGGGATTATCCAAAAACAACCCAACAACTCATGCACGTAGACAATATTATGGTAATTGCTAGAGGAAAATGGGGAGTAGAAAAAGGTAAAGTGGGGATAAATGAAGACCAAAGGAGACTTGACATTGGGGGTTAAACACATAATATAATATACAGATGATGTATTATAGAACTGTGCACTGAAGCCTGATATTGAATTTATTAACCAATATTATCCCAGTAAATTCAATAACAATATTTTTAAAAGATTTTATTTATTTTTAGAGGGGAAGGGAGAGAGAGAGGGAGAAAAACATCAATGTATGGTTGCCTCTTGTATGACCTCAACTGGGGGCCTGGCCCCCCAACCCAGGCACGTGCCCTGACTGGTACTCGAACCAGCAAACCTTTGGTTCATAGGTTGGTGCTCAATCCATTGAGCCACACCAGCCAGGAGTAAATTCAATGAAAAGTTTTAAAAAATTAATAGATTGACATCAGTGTTCTCCATTCAATTTTAACATTATTGTTTTTTTAAAGTAGCAAATTGATTTTATAATTGTATTTTACCCGATACTGAAAATCTTGACCATCAATAACATTACTCTTACAATATAAAGAAATAACAGTATCAATAATTGCTACTACTAATAAAACCAAATGAAGTTAATTTTTTGTAAATTTTGTAGCATAGTTTGATTTTAATGAAAGAATAAATTTAATTCTTTGTGGATCTCATTTAATTACTTTCCTTTGTAATATGTGTTTTGTCTATTTTGCTTTTGTCACAGGTTGATCATTTCGGATTTAAGACCGATAAAACTTTTCGCCAGCGTTACCTAATAGCTGATCAACACTGGAAGGAAGAGGGTGGATCAGTACTTTTCTACACTGGTAATGAAGGGGACATTATCTGGTTTTGCAACAATACGGTATGTGTAGATTTGTTAAGTTCCTATGCTCTGTTTATCATTTTTCATTATAAACTGGAAAAATGTTTTACAGTGTATATGACCAGATATTATTGTACTTAATTGTGAAGTTCTTTTAAAAAAACAGGAAAATAAACTCAATAGAAAAATAGCAAAATAGCATGAATAGGCAGTTCACAAAAGAATAAATACAGATATCCAATATGCCTGCATGTTTATCCTTGAATTACACATGAGCTGAATAAAATGCTATATGTGGACAATTGAAATTTAAAAGATTTTTCTTACAAATTCCAACTTTTTTCTAGAGTAAACATGGATATGAGGGAAATAGAAAAAGGAATATTGTGGCACATAGTTATTTTATTTTTATTATGGTCTCTGGAATGTAAATACAAAGGCATAAATTTTTATATCCTTGTTGAGTATCATATGCTCAGAGTCCCCGACTGCTAGGCATAAAGTGGATGTTCAGTGAATATTTGTTAAATGGATGAATGTGTAAAACCTAATTAAAGTTAATGTAAATGAAAAAGTTTAATTGTGAAATAGGAATAGACAAAGGTAAAGTA
The DNA here is from genome assembly GCA_004026585.1 of Noctilio leporinus. Lineage (NCBI taxonomy): Eukaryota > Metazoa > Chordata > Mammalia > Chiroptera > Noctilionidae > Noctilio > Noctilio leporinus. The sequence goes on along the minus strand of PVIW01003147.1, from coordinate 62,150 downwards.
CGTTTTAATTTAGCTTTACTGTCTTACCATTTTTCTTATATTTATGAGAGTGAAAAATGACATAGCTGTTAGCTTGCTTTCTTTACCATATTGTCTATTATGTTTCATAATTATATTTAAATTCATTAACAAAACATAATTTAGAAGGACACATGAAGTGTGCCAGAGCTATGACTAGAAAATGTGACTGCACCAAAAACCTGGATGTGAATTACCTTAAAGTGGGGATTGAATCTTACTTTCTTCACTGCTAATGTGTGACATCATGCCTGGTGGTCAGGAGGGCTCAATACCTGTTGAACTGAACTAAATTGAAAGCAAAGATACGAATCCAGTTCTACTGTTATCACTGGCCACATTTCTGATAATTCCTTAGGAATGTGGAGGTTCTAAATATGTTACTTGATAATAAAATAATTCCGTGAGAAATGAGTTGCTAGGATGTCTAGTTCTCTTAGATCAGAGACAAATGAAATCAGAACTTATTTTCTGTCAGATTCCTGCTCTGGTGTCCTGTGAAGCAACTGAGTTTGCCTTGTCTCCCTTTCTCTTTCCCATGTGACTTTCCATTTATGCCAAGGCCACAGGGCAGCTTCTCCAGTCATCATTTTTTCAGCTGCTGTTCTGTATTACAGGCAGGGAGCTGTTCCTGCCTTGCCCAGCCCCCATCACTCCTACTGGCACCGCAGTGTAAATGAAGGCTTGCTGGGAGTCTGACCTTAGAACTGGAACAAAGGAATGGACAGTGTAGGAACTGTTCCAGCGAACTGACTAGGCAGATCCTGGAAGGATAGATCCTGGTCCTTTCCCAGCCCCACACCTTTCTTTACTTACTAAAATGTTCCAGTTGTGTATTCACCTATTCTGGGCATTCATTCACTGAGTATCACACTATGACAGTGTATCACACTAGTCAAGAGTAAAGATTTTAGCTGACTGATAAAGTTTGAAAATTGGTTTTTCCACTATGCTGTGTGACTTTGGGTGAGTTCCTTATTAATGCCTCAGTTTTCTCAACTGTTACATACATGGGTATTATAATCATATATAATTTATAGAGTTACTGTGAGGACTAAAGAATCAGATGCTTAGCATAATATTAGCACATAATATTTTTTAATTTTAAATTTTTTTACATATTATTAAATGTTATTTTATTTAATGGACCTCTTTGGAAAAATAAAAATACCCCTGAATTCAAGGCAAATAATCACTTATTACAAGGTAAGTCAGTTCAGTTACATTGCTTCCTCTCAAAGCCTGGGTCAACTCCACAGAGCTGTTTTGATGGATGGTCCTTACCCTTAAGAAGTTCATAGTCTGATGGGGTAAGACACACATGTAAGCATTATTGCAACCCAGTAACAGAGATCTATACCCAGCACGGTGGTGTTGAGAGGAGGGAGCCATCAGCACTGCCAGGGGGCGGCAGGCAGAGGATGGCGTGCTTGAGCTGGGTGTCACAGGACCTGTAGACAAATGGCAGGGAATGAGCAGGGTATGAAGAGGAAAAGTGAGGTTACTGAAACCATCACAGATATCATGTTAAACTCTCCATCGTTGCATGCAGCTCTTTAGTTTGTCATTATTGGTCAAAAGAAAAACTTTTAAATGTTCTTAGTCTTTGTTAGGGAGCAGCAGCTCATTAAAAAGTGAAAATCTGCAGTAGGAATGACAGATAATTTTAATGCACACTAAATCTAAATCTAATCAATGGATGTTGGTTGCCTGGAATGCTTCGTTGAGACCGTTCTGAGGACACCACTGATATAAGTGGAAAAACTGCAGTGATTGACTAATGACCAGCCCATGTGTGAACATTGATGCTGTGTGACCGTGGCAGGTTACTTAAACTCTTGTGCCTTAGTGACCTTGTTGCAAAATGGGAATAACCAAAATGTATTGCCCTTAGGTTGTTGTGAAAATTATGTGAATTGATACTACATATAAAGTGTTTACAACAGTACCTGATACATTGTAAGCACTCAGTGAACTATTGCTAGTTATTGTTTATTTTCAAGAAAATAAGATTAATAGGAAAACCCAATATGCTAATTTGTACCGGTTTCTCTTTTACATTGTAGATGTCTAATAGTAGACAGTGACCTTAGATATCCTAAGCTCCTTCTTAGACTATTTAGCATGCAATACAATTTGAATACTATTTTGTGCATACTATTGATTCTATGGCAAGAGTGTCCGAATAAGGAGAGTTGGAATAAGTTGTGGTTGAACAACTTGGGCTGCTTTTTAATTGTTTCACTTTACTTTGGTTTGAGAGTGATGTGCAACAGTGAAACAACAATTATGCCATTTATCTGTAGAATAAATATAATGTGGTTCTTAGCGCTTGTTGGTCTGATTTAACATCTGTTTAATATAAGTTGCAAAACGGTTTAATGACTTTTTTCATATTTTGATTCTATCCCTGAATTTATAAATTGTCCCTAGGGGTTCATGTGGGATGTAGCCGAGGAACTGAGAGCTATGTTGGTGTTTGCTGAGCACAGATACTATGGAAAGTCACTACCCTTTGGTGCCAACTCTTTCAAGGTAAATATACTCTTTTAAGTTTAAAAGTTTTTTTAAAAAATTTACAACATTTTCTAATTATAGTCCCCACTATAAGAAAGAAATAATAGCTTTAACTTGAACTGCCTAAAATTTAAATAATTTTTATTTTGTCTTTTACTTTTGTATACAATTTTAACAGATCGAGTCTTTTTAAAACCAGATTCTTATATCATTTCTAATGTTGGTCCATCTTTAAGTCAGTGTGATGAGGCTAGCCTTCCCAGGTAAATCTTAATCTATGACTTAATCAGAGCAAACATCTTGTTTCTAAGATGTCAGTAAATTATACACTTAAATGATTGGGTCTACCACTGGGAAAAATGTATTGAGAACTGAAACATTTGTTTAGTAAGGTGTTGTTAGTAAAATAAGGACAATCTCTATAATTCAGTGAGGCCAACTGGCCATTTGGATTCTCTTTTGGCCTTTCCTGTTCTCTTAAGGAGCTTTGGCTTTGGCCATAAACTCTACAACTAATAAACCAAGATACCTTTTCCTCAACTGAGTCATTTCTGTAATATCCTTATGATTCTGGCTATGTAATTTTTGCCATCTGCACTATCATTTATTTAATATTTCTCTTTAAAGAGATCACTTTACAAACTTGGCACTATCTTAACAAGGACTTTATATACTATTTTTTCTAAATTATACTAAAAGTCATATTAAATATATTTAGGTATTTATTTTTAAAAGATTTTATTATTTTTAGCGAGAGGAGAAGAAAGGAAAGAAGAGAGGGAGCGAAACATCAATGTATGGTTGCCTTTCTCGTGCCTCCATTTGGAGACCTGACTGGAAACCGGGCATGCAACCCAAGCATGTGCCCTGAATGGGAATTGAACCTGCGACCCTTTGGTTCACAGGCCTGCACTCAATCCATTGAGCCACACCATCTAGGGCTTGAAAGATGCATTAAATTTAAAGTGTTTATGTAATACCTAACATTATTACTCATACCATTAGTATATACATAACATATTTTGGGGAAACTCTTGAGTTAGAAGATCTCAAGGTCAGTTATTTTTTTTGGCTGCTTTTTTTTTTTAAGATTTTATTTATTTTTAGAAAGAGGGGAAGGGAGAGAGGCAGCGGGGGAGAGAGACATCAATGTATGGTTGCATTTCACCTGCCTCCAGTCACAGACCTGACTGGAGACCTGGTTTGCAACCCGGTTTGCAACCCGGTTATGTGCCCTGGCTGGGGAATGGAACCTTTGGGTTCGCAGGCCGGCACCTTATCCACTGTGCTACCAGCCAGGGCAGTGGCTGCTTATTTTAAGTTTAAAAATATTTGTTTTCCGAGGCTTCATTACTTGTATTATAAATAAATAAAAAGTTCCAGTGTTATAAATAGAAAAAAGTAGAGCACTTTGTTGGGCCATGTGGACAAATCTATTGTGTAGTTTACTATTTTGCATAATTAAGTGATTAGGTCAGTCCCTAAAACCATTGAGAAGTAGTTGGCTTGCTGCAAATAGAAACATTACCTCCTCTCTTAGGTCCCTATGGATCATACTTTGTTTAAAAAATGAAACCAAGAACTCTCTTTGATTATCTTTTCTCTTGTGTGTGCTAACAGATTTTGTCAGTCAGCTGGGGATATTTCAAATATTATGCAAGAATTGGATAAATATTTCACTCAAGTATGTAAGTGCAATGAAAACAAAGTAAAGAATAGTGACAATGAGAGGGGAGGTAACAAGTTAGAAGGCTAAAGGAGTAGGGAACATACATAAGAATGATGGGAATTGTGTGATTTTGAATGTGCCAAATGATGGGAGGAGTCAGAATGGTGAGACCAAAGCATGAGGGTCAAATAGGGTAGCCTGATACAGGATTACAGCTATATCAGTTATTTATTACTGTATACCAACTTCCTGAAACCTTAGTGCTTAAAACAGTAATAAACATTTATTATCTCACAGGAATTAAGATTGGCTCAGCTAGGTGGTTCTATTTCCAGGGGTCTCATGAAGTTAAAATGTCAGCAGGTGCCGCAGTTATTTGAAGGCTTGACTTGGACAGGAGGTCTCTCTCCTCTCATGGAGGGTCCACATGTGTACTGGTACTGGATGTTAGTGAGAGGCTTCAGCTTTCTTCCACTGGGTTTCTCCAAAGGCCTACATGAGTGGCCTCATAACATGGTGACTCACTTCCCTCCAATTTGACAATGCAAGAGGGCAAGGTGAAACTGCAGTGCTTCTTATGACCTAACATAGGAAGTCACATATCATTTTTGTCACATTCTGTTTATTAGAAACAAGTCACTGAATCCAGCCCAAGTTAAGAAAGAGAGGAATTAGGCTTCACCTTTTGAAGAGAGATACCTCATTAGTCTCCCTAGTTTAGCAAGACTGTTTGAGATTTACCTCCCTACATTGCAGTGAGAAAATTGTCCCAGGATAGAGAGCTAAATGATCATGGACCTTACTCTATGAGTATCCTTCTCTGAGTTATGATTGTCTTTTGTTACTGTTTTACTGCCTGAAAGTAGTTGCTCCATAGGTTTTTTGTTTGTTTTTACTCTATAATTTTATAGTTGTTTACAGTGGGCATGCTCATTTATTTCTGTTGTTGGTATATCAGACATCATAAGTTTTCTGATAAAGAAGGGCAAATTTTATTTTTTCTAATGATTCTTACTTCAATTTTCCACAGGATATAGTTTACCTTTGCCTGTGTGGTAGCCATTTTAAATATTTGGAATTTGAAATAGTTATAATACAGCAGTTGTCTATTAACCTTAGTATTGTATTCCATTATATTTGCTGTTACATGTTATTTACAGCTTATTGTTTCTACAACCTCAACAAGGCCTTTGGTAAATATATTGAATAGAAATTATATATATGTGTGTGTATATATATATATATATATACATACACACACATACAATATACACACACACACACACACATATAATAGAAATTATATTTGAATGTATGAAATACATTATGCTCTTTCCACAAACTTAAAATCACTTTAAGTCAGCATTGCTAATGACTTTGACCAGATATTTTAACTCCATTGCCTAGAAGGAAATTATTTGGAGAAAAGCTTATCCGACTTTGGTTTTTTTCTGGATCTGTGCTATGTCTGCCATTATGCGCACATGTATACCCATGTTCTTATTTATTTATTTATTTATTTATAGGATTCCAGACATTTGAATTTTCTGACATCAGAACAAGCTCTGGCTGATTTTGCAGAGTTAATCAAACACTTGAAAAGGACAATCCCAGGAACTAAAGATCAACCTTTCATTGCCGTGGGCGGCTCTTATGGTGGCATGCTTGCAGCCTGGTTCAGGATGAAATATCCTCACATGGTGGTTGGGTAAATGCGTTTTTGTTGGACATGAGAACCTCTATGTGGTTGTCAAGGCAAACTTAGAGATTTATTTTGGGTAAAACATGTTCCATTCTATTATGCTGAGATTTCTAGTTTCTATCTCATTAACAGTTATTATTTTTTTCACCATTTTTATCAGTTTTAAGTTTAAAACTTGAATTCAATGAGTTATGTTTTTTTCCTTTTCTCTTTCCTTGTTTTATTACCATTTAGAGCTCTTTCAGCCTCTGCCCCTATCTGGCAGTTTGAAGATCTAGTACCTTGTGGTCTTTTTATGAAAATTGTAACTACGGATTTTAGGAACAGTGGCCCAGGTTGTTCAGAAACAATCCGCAAGTCTTGGAAAGCCATTAATCGTCTCACAGAAACGGGTAAGCTTTTTTTTTTTTAATTTTATTTTATTGTTATATTACATCCATTCCCTTTTTTCTCCCCTCTGTCCCCTTCCAAAATGGGTAAGCTTTAATTAAGAGAATGAAATCAAGATTTTCTCAAACTTCCACTTGTTACATTCAACATTTCCCACTTTTTCTATAAATGTTTTATTTAAGTATAACATACATATTTAAATATAACATTCAGAAAAAAAACACAAATTATATAGTTTGATCTATTTTCACAGAGCAAATATCTAGTAGTATAATGTAGTCAGCATCTAGATCAAGAAATCAATCTTTTTTAATCCTTTCCAGTCACTGCCTCTGCATTTCCTGGGTTAATCACTATTCTGACTTCTAAAGCCATAGATTTGCTTGCTCTTAAATTTTTTAGTCGTTGAAATTGCATAGCATGTATTTTTTGTCTGCTGTCTTTTGCTCACTGTGTGTTTGTCATACATATTCATTTGTTTTATTTTGTTGTAGTTCATGTCTTTTCATTGCCTTCTCGTGTTCTGCTTTTTTATTTACTTATTTCAATACCATTTCATACAATTTCAATAGTATGGATAAAACATAATAAATCAGAATACAAATCTGGTAAGCTTTATGAGGACAGGCAGCTTCTCTATCAGGGACTAACCAGTTCTAAAACTATCTTCTTGATGTTGAAAAAGTATTCTTGAAGACATGGTATGGTAGAATTTTCTAAAATATCAGATGAAGAATTTATACAACTTCATGTTGAGCAGTGCTTTTTAGATTTCAACATTGTGATTTTATTTGCAGGTATTGGCTTGCATTGGCTTTCTGAAGCCCTTCATTTATGTACACCATTAACACATTCTACAGATGTTCAGCTTTTGAAAGACTGGCTCTCAGATACCTGGGTACAGTTGGCAATTGTGAATTACCCTTACGAGTCTGACTTTTTACAGCCTTTGCCTGCTTGGCCAGTCAAGGTAACAGGAAAGTGTTTTTTAGTCACTTTTAATAATATGCTTTTTACTTTTTTGTGTGTGCATTCTCTGCCTTTCAGCATCAGAAGAAATTCCAGTGACAAAGAGTTAGTCAAATCTAGGCAGGAATCCTGACTTCTGTCACTTTCTGGTTACCTGACTTTTCCAAGTATCAATTTCTTCATTTAAATAATGGGGATAAAATACATAGGTTATAGTAAATGAATTAGAAATAAGACCAACAGTTGCTGTTAACGGAATAATTACTGTGTGTTAAGTCCTGTGCTGTGCACTTTGCATATTCAGCCTATTTAGTCTTTGTGATGTATGTGAGACACACAGAGCTATGGAATACATGGTCAATGTTTAATGAGTAGCAGCTGCTATTATAACACTGTGATTCAGTCAACTGCTTATATAATCTAAGTGCCACAAACACTATAAATAGGGGTGATCCACCTATAGCAGGGTGAAGTGGAAAGAGCACTGGCTCTGGATCCTTGATCCAGAACTACCATTTACCAGCTGTGTGACCTTGGACAAGGCTCTCTTCTTTCGGAGCCACCTTGTCTTCTGCTGAAAGGAATAAAGACACTTAAATTCTCCATAAGGTTGCACCAAGGATCAGATAAAATACTGGATGTGGAAATACTCTGGAAAGTGTAAAGATAAATGACTCCATAAATTTTAGGGTTTTTTAAAAAAAATTATTTTAGAGAGAGAAGAAGGAAGAGAGAGACAGAAAGAAACATCCATGTGCTGTTTTACTTATTTATGCATTTGTTGGTCAATTCTTGTTATGTGCCCTGACTGAGTACCAATACAATCTTGGCATATCAGTACAGTGATCTAACCAAATGAGCTATCTGGCCAGGGTGAGGGTTCTTTTATACCAAAATTTGTTTTTATATGTGCTGTTTTTAAAACATTGCTTTGTAAAGAATATTACTCTTAGTTTTAAAAACAGAGGCTGGTCAACTTAATGGTTATTAAGTTTATGGAGAGTGTAATTAACTCTATAGCTAGAATGAGTGCTAAAAATAGAAATAGAATTTGGTACTACAAAAACCAGGTTTCAAAAATGCTTTTAATATAACAGTCCCTTTGAACTATTGAATGCACACCTTGCTTAAAACTTTGCAACCCAAATGGAACAAGGTAATTTGCTATCAGAGATATTTTTCTTCATCTAAAACGTAGAATGACTAGTGGGTGCCTTGCACATAGCAAGCCAGAGGTCAGTGTGTCTTGAATTAAATTAAATTTTGATAACACAAAGTCATTTAAAAGAATAGATCTCTCTTATAGTAAGAAGACCCCAATCAAAATAAGGAGGAACCAATTAGTCTCCATATATGTCTAATAATGCCTTATCCTTTTAAATTATTTTACTATTTACAAAGCTCTTTCACAGACACTGTATTATTTAATCCCAATAAAAAATACTGCGGGGAAATAGAGGTATAATCCCAGTTCTATGAAGAGGAAATTTAAGCCCAACAAAGAGGTGGTGGATGTGAGATTGGAATTCAGGACTACCATTGTTCAAAGCCTGTGACCGACCATATTGCTCTGGAGTAGGACAAGACTTTAAAGGTTTGGGTGGATTGCTGGCCACAGTGTGACAACTGTCAGATTTAATTCTGTCCTCTGTTTACAAAGTGAGAATTACATCTGCATCTTTGCCCACCTGAGAACAAATGAATTGTCAGATGGTGAAAACATGAGGAATTCTCCTGTGTTTTAGAGGAAGTTTGGCAAACTATCTATAAAGGATTGGATAGTAAATATTTTAGGCTTTGTGGATTATATGGTTTGTGTCACAATTACTGAAGTCTGCAGATGTAAGAAAGTAGCCATAAACAATATATAAGTGCATGAGGATGGCTGTATTCCATTAATACTTAACATTTATAAAATAGGCAGTGGCCTGGATTTGGCCTGGGGGTTGTAGTTTGCCAACCTTGATTTAGAAACAAAGCTAGAAGAATACAGCTTTTTAGTGTTTGTTTGTTTCAGATTAGGAACAGTGAACAGTAATTTTGTTTTTCCTCCCCTGTCTATCCTCAGCCTACCAATTATGCTTCCTAATCCCTGCATCATTTCCCCATTTTACTCCTTTCCCCCTTTCAGCTGATAACCCACCCAATGATCCCCATACCTATGATTCTAGTCCTTTTCTTGTTTGTTTAGCTTGTTTTTGTCTTTTAGGTTCTGTTCTTGATAGTTGTGATTTTTTTAAATGTTCATAATTTTGACCATCTTTTTCTTAAATAAGTCCCTTTAATGTCTCATATAATAATGGGTTGGTGATGATGAATTCCTTTAGCCTTACCTTGACTGGGAAGCACTTTATCTGCCCTTTTATTCTAAATGATGGTTTTGCTGGATAGAGTAATCTTGGTTGTAGGTTATTGCTTCCCATCACTTTGAATACTTCTTGACAGTCCCTTTTTGCCTGCAAAGTTTCTTTTGTCTCAAAGGAATCCCTTTGTAGGTAACCATCTTCTTTTCTCTTGGTGAATGATTTGGAACAAAAGAATGAAACAAACTGTCAAACAGTATAAAAAGAGGAAACAAGGATTTAAAAAAAATTTAGGAGAGGCTTAGGAACCTCTGGGACAACTTTAAACATGCCAACATATGAAGATGAAGAAGAAGAGGAAGAATAAGAAGTTGAAAGCTTGTGTGAAAAAATAATGAAGAAAAAAATCCCCAAATTTGGCAAAGGAAACAGACATATAAGCCCAGGAACACAGAGATTGCTAAAAAAGCTAGACTCCAGTCAAACCACACCAAGCCACATATATCATAATTAAAATACCAAAGATTAAAGATAGAGAATCCCCACATTTTATTGTGAAAATTTCAAATATAGAAAAGTGGAATAAATTTAACAGTGAACACTCGAAAACTTACCAACTAAATTCAACAAATAATACTTTGCTATATTTGGTGTATCGTATGTACTGTATACATTCACCGTCTATGGCCATAACACCCTGAACATACCTAGTCTTGTCTGTATACATTCATCTGTCGATCCTTCTATTCTTCATTCCATCTTATAATTAAATGCATTTTAAAATAAGTTGCAGGCATCAATACATTTTTTTACATCAGCTCTAATTTCATTGAGTTCAATATTTGCATATGATTTTTTAGGAAAACTTATATACAGTAAAATGTGCAAATAGTAAGTCTACTGTGTGTTGTGTAACCCAGACTCTCATAAGAATATGGAATATTTACATACCACTGAAAATTTTCCATGCCCCTGTGTAGTCAGTCTGTGCTTTCACTGCCAACTCTGAGGATTATCTTTGTTGTTTATACTTTACATGGGAATTTCAGGTACTGATTATAGTCCACTGATGGGAAAAGTTGGGAGCTGGAAGCTGCCTGATCTACTTATCACACCACACACATTGAAGCTTGGTCTAGTTTTTTCATAAGAAATTTTATAAAAATGTAGCCATTCACCCAGCAAACATTTAGTTGTGAGACATCTTGCTAAGTGATGAGGGAGTCATTCTGGAGTCTTAAGGAGTGCTCTATATAGCATTACAGGGCCTCTGAGAGAAATAAGCACAGGGCATAGTGTAGGCATACAGAAGAGTGACTTCTCCCTTACTTGAGGGCATAAGCAATGACTGCCTGATAGGGGAGGTGATACTTCAGCTGGGTACTGTGGAAGATGAATTAGTGCTTGCCAGGCATTAGTGGAGCGGGACAGTGGGAAAAGGACATTTCAGGTGGGCAAAGGCAAAGAGGAGGGAAAGAGCTTGGGGGGCTGGAAGTGTTTTTGCTGGCTGCAGCAAAGGCTGCTGGAGATGAAGCTAGAGTCATAGGTGGGGAGGAATTTGCACGCTATGCAAATAACTTTGGTTTCATTCTATAGTTTGGGGAATAATTTAAAAGGTTTACTCATTTGTGAATGGGTTATTAACTCAAAAGAGGGTAATTATCAAATAGAGCAAATTGTTTTATGATAAAATCAAAGTCATATGTGTTTTTTGTTTTATTACACTGTAATTTTATATTGTTATTCTGACTCACCTCTTTTTTCTCTCTGTAAATTGCCAGAAGGCGTGCCAGTTTTTGAAAAATCCTCATGTATCAGATACAGAGTTGCTGGAGAACATTTTCCAAGCTCTGAATGTATATTACAATTATTCAGGCCAGGTGAGATGCCTGAATACATCAGAGATATCAACTAGCTATCTGGGAACCCTGGGTTGGAGCTATCAGGTCAGTGTGTATAATTTCCCTGATATGGCTGTGCTATAACAGATAGTCCACAAGATTTTGTTACCTAACCTGGATCTTGACTTTGGATCACTCTGAGACCATGGATAAATTTTCTCATTCATTCATACATGGATTTAATTATCACCAAATATATTCTGAATACTTAGCTTTAGTCACTCTTCTAGGTTCCAAAGATACAAACATAAATAACATGTGACCTTACCATGAAATATAGCTTGTAAAAGAAGTATAACTGAAGTATAATATTACAGTAGATCTTGCTAAGTTTTATAAAGGAAGCATTTTTTTAAATTTTATTTTTATTATTTTTAGAGAGTGGAAAAGGGAGACAGACATCAATGTATGGTTGCCCTTGTCACCTGCCTCTAGCTATGGATCTGGCTGGAGACCTGGCTTGCAACCTCATATGTGCCCTGGCTGGGGAATCGAACCTGTGACCTTTGGGTGCGCAGGTCAGGGCCTTATCCACTGAGCCACCAGCCAGGGCAGGAGGCATTTTATGTACATCTGTGAGGTCTGCGTGGGAAAAGTCCTGCCATTGTTAATATAATGAAAATGATTTGCAAGGCATGCACATAACCTGGCAGCCAAGAAGAGGGGACTGGCATGAACATGTGTGAACAATGACGACTTCACTCTATTAGTTAGTGAGAGTGGTAGATACCCTTGAGTAAACATGTGTACTGTGTGGCCATCTCATTCAAAATGACTGAGCGAGTAGGGCAACAAATCTGCATCAAATTTTGTGTTAAGCTTGAGCATTCCTCAGTAGGAACTATTTGGATGATTCAGAAGGCTGCAGCTGTGGGCAACTGGTGATTGGCATCTTCATCATAATAATGAACAGGCTCATTCATCATGTGCTGCAGAGTTTTTTGTTGTTGTTGTTTATTTTTTTTGCAAAAAAACCACCCAAGTGACTCAGCTTCCCTACTGCCCAGGTTTGGTGCCCTGTGACTTCTGGCTTTTCCTAAAACTAAAATCATCTTTGAAAGGGAAGAGATTTCAGAACTTCAATGAGATTCAGGATAATAGGATAGGGCAGCTGATGGCACGATTGGAAGAACTGTGTGAGGTCCCAAGGTGCCTTCTTTGAAGAGGACTAAGGCATTATTGTCCTATGTACAGTGTTTTTTGTTTCTTGTATCTTCTTCAATAAATGTCTGTTTTTCATATTACATGCCTGGATACTTTCTGGACAGACATTGTCAAGGAAGGAAAATCGAACTTTACTGTGTGTAAGCTTTTTTTTTGTTATCTGTACAATAAGAATAAGGATTAAGAATACTTTCCTTCAAGAGTTGTGTTGAGGGTTCAATATGACAGTATATGTGAAAGAAAACAGTTTACAGGGAAGGAATGTGTAGCTCTAACTTCTGTGACTTCCCAACCGAGCCATTTTAGGAGCAGTCAGAGGTGGGAGGGTGTAGAGGTGTCAAACAGGAGACCTGGAGCCTTGACTGCCAAAGTTCAAAACCTGGCTTTGCTGCTTACTAGCTGTATGACCTTGGATAAGTTATCTAACTTCTTTGTGCCTTCTTTATTCACTAGATTCTTCTGGTTTTCCTCCTCAGGCCTGCACAGAAATGGTCGTGCCCATTTGTACAAATGGTATTGATGACATGTTTGAATCTCACTCATGGGACTTGAAGGAATATTCAGATGATTGTTTTAAACAATGGGGGGTGAAACCAAGGCCTTCCTGGATCACTACTATGTATGGAGGCAAAAACATCAGTTCCCATACTAATATCATTTTCAGGTGAGTGAGTGTTGGTCCAAAGAAAAACTTTACTTGAGACATTTGTAGACTAGCTGAGAAAATAGAACCAGAAAATTGTTGGAGAAGAATATAGAATACACCCAGTGGTGTCCAATTTTTCTACTCCTTGAAAGATAGAGGGGGCTGAGAAGAGATAGGATTTTACACTCTGTTATTAACATGCTTAAAGGATTAAAAACAATACAGCAACAAAATTAAAATATTTTAAAACACTCCACAGCACAAAATGAAGCATCATCTGTTTTCAATTTGTCCTAGTTTTGTTACTATTGTTATTAATGATAATAAAAACTTTTTAGTATCTATTCAACAAACACTTTTGAAGTTCCCAACCATTTCTGTTCCAAGCATTATATGAGGCACTTTAAATAAGTTACCTAAAATGTAAACCTCACAATAATCCTGTGATGTAGTTGTTACAGTTTTTTCTTTTTAAAATGTGGAGGAAGGTGAGGTTCACTGTGTTCAGTCACTTGCCAAAGTTCATCCAGCTTTGTTTTAGTTACTAATGAAGCCAGATTTCAATCTTGGCCTGTTTGACCAAAAAAATCCTGTTCTTCTTTGTTACACTGCTCCTATAGTGACATTTGGTATTGGTTCACATTGCAGTTATTTGAGTAGACTCAATGTGTGTCTGATTGTATCTTCAGTATTTCCATGTTTTGGCTTGTATATTAGGTTGTCAGCTATTAAGAATAACAACCAGTTAATCAACAAATTTCCCAAATTTATATGGAAATAGTAGAGAGATAACCATACATAGTTCTTAACCTGCTGCTATTGTTTAAATTGTAGTGAATAAATGCCAGTCTTTTACAAGCTCTTATAAACAGTCAGATTTGGCCTTCAGGACATGCTCAATAGCAGTGAGTGAGGAGTGCTGTTCTGACTGAAGGATCACTGTCTGGGTTTAGGCCCATAGTCCTGCCCACTGTGTAGTCTCTCTCACTGGGTTCATGCTGTTTTCTCACCCAGGAGGGCACCAACCCAAAATAAAAATTGGAACACTCTAATGAAAGTGTTTAAAGATTTTTTGTTCATTTTCCTTAAATTGGGTTCCTTGTTTTCAGTAGGATTCTTGACAACTATAGTTTTTAGCTCAGCCTTAACAAAGTGATGGGGAATTTAAGGAAACTGTGTCAAGTTTGGGTTTTTGAAATTGGGGGAATGTGAAAGGATTAAGAGGACTGAAAAAAGCTTAAATACAAGCCTAGTGTCTCCAAGCTCGTTTCTGTTTCTAAGAAGAGAAAGGACTGGTCAATTTTTTGTTTTCCTTTAGGATCTAATCTCTATGTAGTATGTATGTATATATGTATTTAAATCTTTATTGTATTTTTTCATTACTCTATATATGCCCATTTCCATAGCAGTCATCATGCTGTTGTCCATGTCCATTAGTCCTTCTTCCTTTTTGCTCAATCCTGCCACCTGCTGACCTCCCCCTGCTCACTGATTGTCATCCTGCTCTCCATCTGTGAGTCTGTCCCTATTTTCTTTGTTAGTTCAGTTTGTTCATTAGATTCCACACATGAGTGAAACTATATATAGTATTTGTCTCTCTCTGACCTGCTTATTCCAATTTCACTTAGCATAATATTCTTCAGGGATACCTGTACTGTCTCAAAAGGTAAAATTTTCTTATTTTTTATGACCAAATAGTATTCCATAGTATTGTTTTATCTACTCATGTACTGATGGACACTTGGGCTGCTTCTGTATCTTAATGATGATAAATAATGCTTCAATGAACATAGGGGTTCTTAAGTTCTTTCAAATTAGTGTTTTGGGTTCCATCAGGCATATTATCAGAAGTGGGATCACTGGGTCAGAAGGCAGATGCATTTTTAAGGTAACTCCACATTGCTGTCCACAGTGGCTGCACCAGTCTGCATTCCCCGCTTTCTCCACACCCTCACCAACACTTGTTTGTTGATTTATTGATGGTAGCTATTCTAACAGGTATAAGATGGTATCTCGTTGCATTTAAAATTTTCATTTCTCTGATGATTGTTGATGTTGAGCATCTTTTCATATGCCTTTTGACCATCTGTATGTTCTCCTTAGAGAAGTCTATTCAGATCATTTGCCCATTTTTAAATTGGGTTGTTAGTTTTTTTGGTGTTGAGTTTTGTAAGTACTTTATAAATTTTAGATATTAACTCCTTATCAAACATCTACAAATATGTTCTCCCATTCAGTGGGTTGTCTTTTTATTTTGTCAATGATTCCCTTTGCTATGTAAAATCTTTTTAGTTTGATGTAGTCCCATTTGTTTATTTTTTCTTTTGTTTCCCTCACCTAGGGAGATATGTGCAATAAAAAATGCTACAAGCAATGTCTGAGATTTTGCTGCCTATGTTTTCTTCTAGAATTTTTATGGTTTTTGGTCTAACATTTAAATCTTTGATCCATTTTGAATTTATTTTTGTGTGTCATGTAAGAAGGTGGTCTAGTTTCGTTTTTCTGCATGTAGCTGTCCAATTTTCCTAGTGACATTTATTGAATAAACTGTCTTTATCCCATTATATATGTTTGCTTCCTCAGTTGAATATTAATTGACCATAAAGGTGTGGGTTTATTTCTGGGCTTTCTGTTCAGTTCTTGTGATCTATGTGACTCTTTTTATGCCAATACCATGCTGTTTTGATGACTATGGCCTTATAGTATAATTTGATATTAGGTAGCATGATTCCTCCAACTTTGTTCTTCTTTCTCAGGACTGCTGTTGTTATGAGGGGCCATTTGTGGTTCCATATGAATTTTTTAAATACTTGGTCTAGTTCTGTGAAATATGTCATTGGAATCTTGATAGGAATTGCATTGAATCTATAGATTGCTTTGGATATTATGGAAATTTTAATGATGTTAATTTTTCCAATCCATGAGCAGAGTATGTTTTCACTTGTTTCTTCCTCAATTTCTCTTTTCAATGTCCTGTAGTTTTCTGAGTATGGGTCTTTCACTCCCTTGTTTAAATGTATTCCTTATTTTTTTTCTGTTGCAATGGGATTGTTTTCTTAGTTTATTTTTCTGATAGTTCATCGTTGGTGTACAGAAATATCACTGAGTTCTAGATATTAAGTTTGTATCCTGCTTTGCAAAGTTTATTAGTTCAAGCAGCTTTTTGGTGGGAGTCTTTAGGGTTTTCTATGTACAATATCATGTCATCTGTGAATAAGGATAGTTTTACTTCCTACTTTCTGATTTTCTTGTGTTTTTCCTTTTATTTCTTCTTCTTGTCCAATTGCTGTGGCTAGGACTTCCTGTACTATGTTGAATATGAGTGGTGGAAGTGGAATCCTTGTTTTTTTTCTGATCTTAAAGAAAACACTTATAGTTTTTGCTCATTGGGTATGATGTTAGCTGTGGGTTTATCTTATATGAACTTATATGTTGGGTTATATTCCCTCTGTTTTACTGAGTTTTTATCATAAATAGGTTCTGGATTTTATCAAATGCTTTTTCTGCATTTATTGATGTGATCATATGGTTTTTATCCTTCATTTTATTTACATAATATATTCCATTTATTGATTTGTGGATATTGTACCAGCCTTGCATCTCAGGTGTAAATCACATTTGTTCATGATATGTGATCTTTTTAATGACTGCTGTATCTGTGTTGCAAATTTTTTAAATTTAATTTTATTGTTGTTATATTATACCTATTCCCTTTTTATTCCCCTCTGTCTCCTTCCCTACCTACCCACTCCCCCAGAAAGTCAATCTAGTTTGCTAATATTTTGTTGTTGAAGGTTTTAGCATCTATTTTCATCAGAGACAGTGGTCTACAATTTTCTTTCTTAGTAGTGTCTATATGTAGTTTTAGATTTAGGATAATTCTAGCTTTGTAAAATGAGCTTGAGATTTTTTCTTTCCTTGGATTTTTAAAAATAGTTTGAGATGGATGTGTGTTAGTTCTTCTTTGAATGCATTTGGTAAAATTCACCTGTGAAGTTTTCTGGTCCAGAGCTTTTGTTTATTGGGAGTTTTTTGATTAATGCTTCAATTTCACTAGGTGTAATTTATCCAGATTCTCTGATTTTTCCTGACTCAGTTCTGGAATATTGTATATTTCTACAAATATATTCATTTCTTCCAGATTGTTCAATTTGTTGGCATGTAGTTCTTTGTAATATTTTCTTACAATCCTTATGTTTCTTTGGTGTCAGTTATTCTCTTTCATTTGTGATTTTATTTGGGTTCTTATGCTCTTTCTCTCTCGTTGAGTCTGATTAAAGCATCATCAATCTTGTTTATATTTTCAGAGAACCTTTTCTTGGTTTCATTGATTTTTTGTGCTTTTTTTAGATACTTTAAAAGAAAGATTTTATTTATTATTATTTTTAGAGAGAGGGGATGGGAGAGAGGCAGAGAGGGAGAGAGACATCAATGTATGGTTGCCTTTCATCTGCCTCCAGCTACAGACCTGGCTGGAGACTTGGCTTGCAACCTGGTTATGTGCGCTAGCTGGGAATTGAACCAGTGACCTTCAGGTTTGCCTCTGAAGACTGTTTTTGTCACATTCCATAGATTTTGGGTTGTTGTTTTTATTTTCTTTTGTTTCAAGATAACTTTTGATTTCTTTTTTGTTGTTATTCTTAACCTAATCATTATTTACTAACATGTTATTTAATTTCCATGACTTTGTGTGTTTTTCAGTTTTTTTTTCCTTGTGGTTGATTTCTAGATTGATATCATTATGGTCAGAGAAGATGTTTGACATGATTTCAGTCTTCTTAAAGTTATGGAGTCTTTTAAAAAATATATTTATTATTTGTAGAGATGGGGGAAGGGAGAGAGGCAGAGAGGGAGAGAGACATCAGTGTATGTATGGTTGCTTTTCATCTGCTTCCAGCTAAGGACCTGGCTGGAGACCTGGTTTGCAACCTGGTTATGTGACCTGACAGGAGAATCAAACAAGTGGCTTTTGGGTTATTATTTGGGTTTTGGCTGTTATTGAGTCTTATTTTGTGTCTTAATATGGGGTCTTGTCTAGAAAATATTCCATTGACACTTGAAAAGACTGCATATTCTGCTGTATAAAGTTGAAATACTATGAATTTAATCCGTTAAATCCATCTGGTCTAGTGTGTCATTTGAGGTCACTATTTCCTTACTGATTTTATGTGTGAAAGATTTATCCATTGATGTCAATAGGGTGTTTAAGTCCCCTGCTGTGACTGTATTACTATTGATTTCTCCCTTTATGTTCATCAAGATTTGCTTTATATATTTAGGTGCACTCATGTTGGGTGCATAAATGTTTACCAGTGTTATAACCTGCTGTTAGATTGCGCCTCTTATCATTGTGTAGTGTCCTCCTTTGTCTCTTACTGTAGCCTTTGTTTTAAAGCCTATTTTTTCAGATATAAGTATTGCTACCCCAGTTTTTCTTTTCATTTCCATTACATGAAATATCTTTTCTAGCCCTTTACTTTTAGTTTGTGTATATCTTTTGTTCTGAGACGGGTCTCTTGGAGAAAGCATATATATGTGTCTTGTATTCTTATTCAGCTGCCCTGTATCTTTTGATTGGAGCATATAAGCCATTCACTTTTAAAGTGATTATTAATAGGTATGTGTTTATTGCCATTTTATTCTTTTATCTCTATGCTTTTGGTTTGTTTGTTGTTGTTGTTGTGCTGCTTTGCTGCTTCTTTTTTTCTTCTTCTCTTCCTCCACCTGAAATTTCTCTCCCTCCTCCTCCTCCTCCTCCTCATTCTCTTCTCCTTCCCACTTCTCTTCCTCATCCCCCTCATCCCCCTTCTCCCCTCCTCCCTTTCTTCTTTGTCCTCCTCCTCCTCCTTTTTCTCTTCCTCCTCCTCCTCCTCCTCCTCCTCCTCCTCCTCCTCCTTCTTTTAGCAGGCCGTTTAATACTTCTTGTAATACTGGCTTGGTGGTAACAAGCTCCTTTAGCTTTTTCCTGTCTGGAAGCATCTTTATTTTTCTTTTAATTTTAGATCATAGCCTTGCTGGGTAAGTAGTCTTGCTTGTAGGTTTTTGCTTTTCATTGCTTTCAATATTTCATGTCAGTCCCTTCTGGTCTGAAATGTTTCAGTTGCGAAGTCAGTTGACAGTCTTATGGGAGCTCTCTTACAGGTAATTAACTGCTTTTTCCCTTACTGCTTTTAAGACTCTCTTTTTGTCTCTGACCTTTGCCATCTTAATTACAGTGTATCTGTGGGATCATCTGGTTTGGGGTCTGTGCTTCCTGCATTTGTGTATTTTTGCCTTCATCTGGTTAGGGAAGTTTTTGGTAATTATTTCTTCACATAGATTTTCAGTCTCTTGCTCTTTTCTCTTTCTGGTATCTTTATGATATGGATGTTGTTATGTTTCATGATGTCCCAAAGTTCCCTTAAACTATCCTCATTGTTTTTAATTCTTTTCTTCTTTTTGCTTCTCTTATGGGGTGTTGTATTTTTCCTACTTTGTCTTCCAAGTTACTGACCCAATTTTCTGCATCATGCAACCTACTTATTATTTCTTCCAGTATATTCTGGAATGTCAGATACGCTATTCTTCATTTCTGACCTGTTCTTTTTCATGGTTCCCATGTCTTTTTCATGCTGTTGTAGTTCTAAGCTCCTTGAGCATCCTTACAGCCATGACTTTGAACTGTATATCTGATAAATTGCTTTCACTTAACTCTTTTTCTGAAGGTTCCTCCTGTTGTTTCTTTGGCCATTTTGGCTGTTTCTTTGTGTTTGTTTTTATGTAACAGATAGAGTTGCTATGACTCCCAGTCTTTGTCGGATGGTCTTATGTGGTAGGAGTCCTGTGGGACCCAGTGGTGTACTCTCCTTGATCTCCTGAGCTGGATGCCCTAGGAATGTGCCTTGTGTGGGTTGAAAATGGGTCTTGATTGCTGTTGGCTCATTCGTGTGTGGGGTCAACACTGAGGCTGGTTGACAAGAAGGCTCAACCCTGACCACAGCATGTAGGCTGCTGTACAGGTGTATTCTCAAGATGGCTTCTTGTTCCAACTCTTGGTTATAAGACTCTCTTCATATAGTCTTTAGTTGGTATTTCAGGGTGATTGTTCCCCAATTTGTATATTTCCAGTTTGGTCCTAGGAGGAAGTGAGAGCAAAATCCATGGACTCTGTTGCTATCTTGAGAATACTTGATTGATGACTCATCTTTAAAATTTTTGGGAGGAGTGTGTAATACATGTGGAAATTGAGAGTCAGAGAGGTAAAGGCAACCTACCCAAAATCATGTGTCTAGTAATGGTATAAAACTTAGATATGATGACTTAATTGCTCTTGTCACTACTACACAAAGGCAAAGATCAGTCCATATATGTTTATATTAATAATTTATACCAACTCTGCTTTGTCATAAAAAATACTAAAGTGATTTACATGTTCCTAACCTTGCACACATATTTATAGACTTCTTTTGGATAGAGCATGTGGTATTGGGCTAAAGATAACTAGACATTTACATTCTTTTTCATTCAGTAAATATTTTTATGGCTCATACAATGCCAGGTGCTGCAGGTACTGTAATAAAGCAGACAAAAATTTATGTCCTTAGGGACTTGTAGTTTGAGAGATAGATAATAAACATGATAGTACCTGTAAATATATTAGGAGTTACTGCTAAGGAGTACACATAAACCAGGAGAGAAGGCAATAAAATGTTGGGGTGTGTGTGTGGGGGGAGACAGGATTGAAATTTTAGATGAGAGTGACCATGGAAAACTTCACCAGGGGGTGACTTACAGAAAATGATCTGGAGGGAGGACCTAGAAAGCTAAGAGTTTGGTGGGATGAGAACACTTCACACAGCAGAATAAGCAAGGACAATGGCCTTGAGAAGTAAATGTCCCAGCATGTTCTCCTCCAGGTACACTAAGGAGGTCAGTGTGGCTGGAATGGTGGATAAGGAAGAGAGGGGCATGAGTTGAAGTCTGAGTCGGCAGGGAGCCCAGATCAGGTAGAGACTTGCAGGTCTTAGCAAAGACTTTGGTTTTTACATTGAGATGGGAAAGCTTGGAATGACATTATCTGATTCAGGTTTTAATAGGATCAAATTGCTGCTCTATTGACAGTAGATAGATAAGAGTAGAGGAGGAAGGTGAGTAAAAGACTATTCAGGCTAGAAATAATGGTAACTTGGATCAGAGTAGATATGATGCGAAATGATCAAATTCTGAATATATTTGAGTATATAGCTAACAAGATTTGTTGACAGATTGGGTGAGAAAAAAATAGAAGATTAAAGAGTGACACTAATCTTTTTGACCTGAGCAACTAGGAGGACAGGGTTTCCATTAACAGAGATTGGGAAAAGAGATGGAAGGACAGGTTAGGAGTTCAGCATATTAAGAGGTCTGTTTTGGACCTGGTATTTGAGAAGTTTAATTAGACTTCCATGTAAAAATATCAAGTAGATAGTTGAATTTAGGTTCTGAAGTTGAGGAGAAAGGCCTTCGCTAGATATGCTATTTGATAATCATCCATTTATAGATTGTACTTATAGATGAGGTTTTTTTTAATGATTATGAAAATTATGGGAATAATTTTAATTATCTGATAATATAAACTTGAAGATTTATTTCAGCATTTGTAACAATATAAGCAAAATCAAACATGCATTAACTAAATGTCAGAACATACATACATAAAGATGTCCAAGTGATATGTAGATAAAGATTTTCCAAGAGGTGCCACATAGTGGGAAAAGTGATCTAGTACCTACCATGCTATAGTGCAGGTACATAAGTCCAGATAGTTTGATTCCTATTTTATCCTGAGAAATCTAAGCTTCCATGAGATTAGGAAGAGGAAAGGCTGACCTTGAGCTGGAATCTAGTTATATCTCATCCCAAAGCTGGTGCTCTTTTTAGTCAGCATCAGCAAGTCAGCCTCACCAGGCCAGGAGGGTATGTGCTATTGATTTCCAGTAGCAATCATGTGTCCAAGGAGTGTAATGTAGTTTAAAATTGCGCATTGGACTAGGATCATAAGATCTGAGTTTGTCTATTAGATTTCCCATTTCTAGCTCAATGATTTAGGTCTTAGTTTTCTCATTTATAAAAGAATTGAAATTCAACCTACCTCATAGGATTATTGTAATGGTCAAATGTGTAAGGCTTTGTTAACTCTAAACCAATCTATGCATATGGGAAGTTAGTAATACCAGAACACTTTGATTTATAGTAGCATCAAAAATGAAATACTACCCTGGCTGGTGGCTCAGTGGATAGGGGCTGGCCTGTGAACCCAAAGGTCACTGGTTTGATTCCCAAGCAGGGCACATAAGCAGGTTGCAAGCCAGGTCTCCAACCAGGTCCATAGCTGGAGGCAGGTGAAAGGCAACCATACATTGATGTTTCTCTCCCATTCTTCTTCCCTCCTTGCCCTTCTTTCTAAAAAGTAATGAATAAAATCTTAAAGAAAAAAGGGAATGAAATACTTAGGAATAAGCTTAACAGAAGAAATGCGACACATACAATGAAAACTACAAAACATAGTTGGAAAAAATTAAAGACCTAAACAAATGGAAAGGTATCTCATGTACTTGTGGAAGAACTAATATTGTTAAGATGTCAATACTCCACAAACTGATCTACAGATTCCGCATAATCTCTATCAAAACCCCAGCTGTTTGTTTTTTTTTTTTTAAGAAAGAAATTGGCAGGCTTATATATTAAAGTGAATATAAAAATGCAAGGGACCCAAAATAACCAAAATACTCTTGAAAACGAAGAACAAATTTGCAGAACTCGTATTTCCTGATTTTGAACTTACACTTACAGGTTTCAAACTTGTAGCATAATCAGGTGCACTCTTCCTCTTGGGAGTGTGCCTGCACCTTTCCAGTCCCCTCCCCCAACCCAGGTAATTTACCTTTTACTCTTCTCCCTCTTAAGCTTAAGGGCCCCTTCTTTTGCCTCTCTTACTTGTTTTCTAAGCCTATTTCTTCTACAGTTCACTATTGCTACCTCTGTGACTTTCTAAATAAGCTTTCTCTATAAAAATTTTTTTGAAAACATAGCTACCATCATTAATATAGTTCTATACTGCCATATAGATCAGTGAAAGAGAGTCGAGAGCCTAGAAATCAATTTTGATATGAATGGTCATTTAATTTTCAGACAAGAATGCCAAGATAGATAGTTTATTGGGGTAAGATTAGGTTTCTGAAGAAATCCTGGGAAAACTGTATAGTCACATGCAAAAGAATGAAGTTGGATCCCTATATCATGCTATACAAAAAAATTAACTCAAAATGGATCAGATGATTTCATTGATAACCCATTTTGAAAATAGGCAGTGATCTGAATATGTAGACATTTTTTTCAAAGAATATGTGCTATTCAATCAACACATGAATAAATGCTCAGCGTCTTGGCTGTTTGGCTCAGAGCATTGAGTGCCAGCCTTCAAACAAAAAGGTCGCCAGTTTGAGTCTTAATCAGGGCACATGCCTGGGTGGCAGGCCAAGTCCCCAGCTGGGAGTATGAGAGAGGCAACTGATGGCTGTTCTCTCTCCCTCCCTTCCCCACTCTCCAAAAATAAAAAAATCAAATATTTTTTTAAAAAGCTCAATATCATATGTCATTTGGGAAATGCAATCAAAGCCACAATAAGGTTCATTTCATACCCACATAAACTGATCAGGATGGTGAAAAAAAGGTGAAGGGGAATATAGTCAATATTATTGTGATAAGTTTGCATCATGATAGGTGATTATTAGAATTATTGGGGGATTCACATTGAAAGGTATAAAAATGTTGAATTGCTATGTTGTATACCTGAAACTAATGTAACTAATATAAAATTGTGTATCAACTATACAGATAATAACGGTTGGCAAGGATGTAGAAAAATTGGAACCCTTATCTGTTGTTAGTGAAAAATGTAAAATGGTGCAGCTACTTTGGAGGCTCTTTGACAGTTATTTACAAGGCTAAATCACTGTATATACTAGAAATTCCATTTTTAGGTATATACCCAAGAGAAATGAAAACATGCATCCATGCCAAAACTTGTGCATGAATGTTCATAGGCGTAATATACATAATAGAAAAGACTGGAAACAATGCAAACATACATCTCATGATTAGATAAATAAAATGTGGCATATTCATACATTGGAATATTATTTGTCAAGAAAAGGAAGTAATGTACTGATACATACTACAACATGGATGAAACCTGGAAAACATTATGCCAAAGTGGAAGAAGCCTCTCATCACACCAGACCACCCATTGTATGATCCCATTTATATGAAATGTCCAGAACAGGCAAATCTTTAGAGACAAAAAGTAAAGTAGCAGTTGCCTGAGGCAGAGAGTGAGGAGTTGGGGAGCAGGGAATGGGGATTATCTGTTGCCAGTGAGTATGGGTTTCTTTTGGGGATGATGAAAATGTTCTAAAATTATGGTAATCATTGTAAAACTATGAATACACAAAAGCCATTGAATTGTACATTTTAAATGGATTAGTTTTGTGGTGAAATATCTCAAAAAGGCTATTAAATGTTATTAGGAATACTATCTGTGATTGTACTAGATCTTTACTCAGGAAACTTAACAGCTTGTTGACATCATTCTGAAATGTGTTGTGTGAACCAAACAAGATAATAACCTAATAGTATTCCTTTAACTTTAAAACTAATGTAAAATATGGATCTTTGAGTAATAACCAACTTTTCTGATTCAGATTTGGAGGAATTCTTTTAGTTCTATCACCCTATTGCTCTAAGTACTATACTGCAAGGGAAGTATTGTATAGAAAGTGAAGGAAGGGGCAAAGGGAAAAGAATTAGGACAACTAAGAGCATAATCAATAAAATATACTTTAAAAATGTGAGAAAATGAAGGGTTTTTTTTTTTTTTTAAGAGCTAAGAGATAATTAGCATTTTCAAATATGAGAGTTTCCCTTTATCACTTTGGTAGCTGGGTCCTAGGAAAGAAGGAAATTGGCATTAATTGAGGGACTGTTATGTGCCTGACATTTCTGCTTTTTAAATTGAACGTGTACCATCTGGTTTAACACATACAACAACCATATGAGGTTGGCCCTTTTGTCTCTATTTTACAGAGGGGGAAGGTCATACTACTTTTGAGTGACAAAACTGGGATTGGAATTGAGAAACCAAAATTGGTACAATCTGGATTGATTTGTGGGACACCACCTTCATTCTTTGGTCCTAGTTCCTGTACTTGTTTACAGAAATACTATAAAACTCCAGTGTGGATCACCTGTCTAGATGATAGATTAGGTTCTCAGATCAAATCTCCAGGCTATAAGGTTGTAATTTTAGATGTTGTGCATAAAATCGGTTTCTCCTATCTTATCTGGATATAGATGTGGAAAACTAACAATCTTACTTTTTCTTCTTTTCCTCATTTAGCAATGGTGACCTAGACCCCTGGTCAGCTGGTGGAGTAACCAAGAACATCACAGACACCTTGGTTGCCATCACTATCCCAGAAGGGGCTCATCATCTAGACCTTCGAGCCAACAATGCCTTTGATCCCACAGCCGTGATAGCAGCCCGCTCCTTGGAAGTTAAATACATGAAGCAGTGGATCAGAGATTTCTATTCCAGTCTAAGAAAGAAACGCTAAGCAACTTTTGATTATTTTCAGTTTCTTCTTTTATGTTCATTCCCCCCACATTCCCATTCATTTTGGTTTTCTACACATAATTACTTTCCCTTGTTTATCATTGAATCTGTTCAGGCAAAGGCTGAGAGAGAAGAGAGGGTGATGGTAGTGACAGCAGCCACTGACACCCCAGGTCCTTGCCATGATTGCACCACTTCCAGGTAGAATCTCTTTGTGACCACTTTCCCTTACCATCAGGGCCCTCATAAGTGGAGCAGAGTTCCTGACTGCCTTTCACAAGAAAGAGAGTCCATTCCTTGGTTTTTCTGCAAGCAGGGATTTCTCTTGGATTTCAGATTGAAATCTCTTTGGCCCATTTGTCATTCCTCACCTTTGCCCTCCCAAAAGGAAAAGCGGAAGGCAGATAAAGACATAATTGCAGAGGTTAGGAAGGATGTCTAATGCCTATCCAGGAAATAGGAGCCATTTCTTTTGTACTTGATTTAGACTTGGGACTGTGCTGTAAATAAAGAGTAAGGCTGGACCTTGTACCTGTGTGTTGCTCCTGAAGCTCACTCCAGCTGTTGGGGTTGCTGTGTGCACTGGGCTGTTTTTGGAAAGTCCTTTATTTTCTCTCTTCTACTTGGCAGCTTTTCTTAGTTCTGGGATATTTGCCACTGTGGTACTGCCAGGAAGAAATCTGGCCTCTTTTTGCTCCATTTCTCTTTGTTTCTAAGGTCAGTTTTGGCGTAATTTGGTTGTACTTGGTCAGTTTGGGAAAATGACTCTGTTTGCTTTCCTTTTACATCAGAGCAAGCTTTTGTATGCTGTGGTCATTGATGATACTTTATTAAGAAGCCTTTCAAATTGATGAGTCAGCTATTCAGAAGGTAGAATGTAGTTATGTGTTTTTTGTTTTTTGTTTTTTTTTTAATTTTGTTTTCTAGTGGTTGGTTCTGCTGTCATTAAAGCCAGATGTGTCAGGACATGAAGAAGCAGGTGCACAGGCTTCCAGAGGACAAGCTAATTCCTGCAGGCAGCATATTTGATGTTAATAAATGACCAAGCTCTTGCTATTTCCAAAGGGTTGGCCTCTTTCAAGCAGTTCTCACACTGAAGACTTTCTTCAGGACAGCTTTTCTAGGATAACAAATAGGGTTGGATCAAAACCTTTCAGGGGCCCAGGGAGAGAGTAAGAGTTCTACTCTGTTGAAAGATTTCTAATTTTTCTTAATAAATTTTTTTTCACTCTGCATTGAGATTTTCTGCTTTTTAAAAACTTTACCTTGATTGTGATCATTTCTAGAGCACTTACTTTTTTTTTTTTTTTTTTTAAGTGCAAATATAAAGTTAATTCTTGGATAAGATACTGAAATATTTTTCTTGTCTTCCCTGGTATCTGGGAAGTAAAGATAAATCTTTGGTTTCAGAAGCCCCTAGATCTCATTGTAATGAGTTGTCCATCAAAACATTTGGTCACTATTTTCATTTCAACATTTGAGAAATGTCTGCTGGGGTAGAATATTAAGGGTCAAAACAATAGTACTTTTTGGTTTTTATTATTTGTTAACTAAATAGTTATACAATGCAGGATTTATGGGCTTAATAGAGGATATTCTTACTATTTATTTTAAGACACTATTGATTTTAGAATATTTTCCTTGAAACCTTTTTACTTGTTTAAAAGCTTTAAAATACTTTGTGATATCATTTCATATTAAATTGTGAATGAATTGCATTTTTGTGAAGAGAATAATTGCCAAAACTCTTTTTCTGCAAGTATAATTTGGTCGTAAGTTTTTCTTTTTTAAAAACAATTTATTTTATTTTTAGGGAGAGAAAAAAGAGGGAAAAAACAACAGTGCGTGGTTGCCTCTTGCACACCACCAACCTGCAACCCAGGCATGTGTGCCATGACTGGGGCACACAACCTGCAACCCAGGCATGTGTCCTGACTGGGAATCAAACCAACAATCCCTTGGTTTGCAGGTTGGCACTTAATCCACTGAGCCACACCAACCAGGGCTTATGTTTTTCTTCATGTCCCTACATTTTATGGCAGATGACAGCTTGAATTCAAGTTATCCTAATTATAAGATGCTGAAATTAAATTTTAAATTGAAAAAATTGGAACATCAAATAAACTTTCTATTTAAAGCATCCCCCTGATTAATGACAGATGCTTTTGAAAGAAAAGAGTTGGGGTGGTTTTTCTATTGTTTTTGTTACTTGACCTAAAGTCAATGAGTAAAACTAAGGAAAATTAGGAATCTTTCTTAAGGGTTTTGTAGAATCAAGAGATTATCCAGAGGGGCCAGTGTCTAGTCTAGCATATTAGAGAGTGAAGACCCCTCTGACACCCAGGCTGACCCCATCATCTGTAGGTGGGTGGCCTTGTGGCACAGAGAGAAGAAGCTTGGGTTAGGCCTCGCTCACAGCTCCTTTTCGGCAGAACCAGACCTTGAATCTACATTTGCTTGTTGTTGCTTTCTCCTTATTGCTATAGCGTAATTTTTGTTTGATTCAAGAAAATAAACCTCATAACACCAGTTTAAGTGAAAGAGGAAATTTATTGAAACTGCAGGAATAGTTCCAGGACTTGGGTAACCAGGAGTCATGAGGGAATGGAACTGGGGTCTGGAAAGTCATTAAAAGTCAACACTGCTATTTCTCTTTCTCTTGTTTGAACAGAGGTCAGCAGTTGTCATCCTGTGGGGGAGATTTGTTTCTTGGATGTTTGTAGCTTAGCTCACAGTCTGAGGTGTGCATGTGCATCAGAACTACCTGAAGGGCTTGTTAAAACATTGATTGCTGAGCCCCACCCCAGAGTTTATAATAAATAGTGTTAGGGAACTAAGTTCCCACATCTTGGGAAGAAGTTACATCTCCAACAATTTTCCAGGTGATGCTTGGGGATCACGCTTGGAAAACTAGTTGACAGAATTTTGATTTTTAGTTTACTCAGGCAGGGCATGTCCCTTCAGTTCACCTCACTCCTGTTATCCTACCCGATCCCATTGACCTTTGGAAGCCCTGCATAGGATTTCTCTTCCCACTGCTGCTTCATTCTCTCTACAGAGCAATGTCCTCTTCCTTGCCTGCACTGGAGCATGATGACTTCCCAACATAGTATCCTTAGGTCTGGGATGCTGCCCCACCTCACAAGCCCACAACTCAGATGGTTAGAGAGGGACAAGGTCATAAAACCCTAGCATCAGAGATACACTATTTGGGATGAAAGGGAGTGTAGTTCAGGCAATTCAGTGTGTATCTATCACATAGTGTTCCTGGGAACACAGGTCTCCAAAAATATTCCAATGATTTATGCAGTAGAAAGATCCATCGTTAAGCAAGTTTGGAAAGTAATGGGTTAAACAAAGTCAAATAGTTTTGTGTGTGTGTGTGTGTGTGTGTGTGTGTGTGTGTATTCTGTAAATATTCATTGTAACTCTACAAAATGGTAATCAAGAGTGCAACTTTTCCCACTTTTTTTTTTTAATGTGCCCCTGGCATGGGATAGCTCTGGGCACCCATACATCAGTTTGTCCTAGAGTAAACTAACAACTGTACATGTGCTGTGCTCCTCCCTGATAAAATAGCAGCTCCACTAATCAGGTGTCTTCTTGCCCATTGCCAGGGAGGGCATTTGCCATTCTCCTACTTACAGAGTTACAGAGCATTGTTCTAGAACCTGGAAAATACAATGGTGATAAAAGAAAAAAGCAAACACAGTATCTGTCCTAATAAGGTGTACATTCTCCTGGGAGAAAAATACAAAATGTTAAATTATATAATCAGTTGGTATAAAAGTACTACGAAGAATGGTAATTCTTAGGGCATTTACTAGGGAATCTGAGTTAGTCTGTGGGAATAAGACTTTTTCTTTTTTGAGATGTCACATTTTATGTGTTATCCTAAGGATGAGTGGGAGCTATACCTGCCAGAGAAGTGGAGGAGCTGCCTGTGCAAAATCCTGAGTGTAGCATGTTCAAGGAAGGGAAAGGAGGCCACTGTAATGGGACAGCAGATGACCAGAGAGAAAGTGACGTAAGATAAATTTGGAGATGTGGCAGGAGAAAGACCATTGTAAATAATCATTATAAGGAATGAGAATGCATCAGTTGTCCTCTATCAGGAGTGACATGAACAGATTTTTATTTTAAAAGATCACTGGAAAAATATCTCTTCAGGTCCTCTGTCATCTTTTAATTGGTTAGTGTGAATTTTAAAATTTTGTAATGTTGAGTTATAGGAGTTCTTTATGTATTTTGGATATTAATCCCTAATCAGATTTATTTGCAAATACCTTCTCACATTCAATGAATTGCCTTTTTGTTTTGTTGATCATTTCTTTTGATGTGCAAACCTTTTTAGTTTGATATGGTCCCATTTGTTTGTTTTTTATTTTGTTGCTCTTGCCTGGGGAGATATATCCAAAAGAAAATTATTTTTTTCTAAGACCAATGTCACAAAGTATGATTATGTTACTTTTGTGGGTTTTGTTCTTATGGGTATAGGAAGAAGGGTGGAAAAGGTGAATGGGAATAAGAGATACAAATTTCCAGTTACAAAATAAGTCACCAGAATGTAATGTACAGCATAGAAAATATAGCCAATAATATTGTAATGACCACCCCCCACCCCAAAGAAAAAGATCACTGGCTGAAGAGAGTGAGGTGTGCACTGTAGGGGCAAGCGTGTGATGTAAGGACCCCTATTTCCAGGTAAGAAAGAGAAGGGATAGCTTTGATTAGGGTGGTAGAGGTGAAAATGAGAAGTGGGTGATTTTGATAGAGATTTAGTGAGGAATGTCAGTGGGGTTTGGTGGTGTGTCCTGTGTGAGGTATGAGGAGGGCAGGTGTCAAGATGGTAATTGCTGGCTTGTGTGCTTGAACAGGTAATGGTATCATACACTGGAAAGAGGGCCCCAGAGGATGACTAGGTTTGGCAGGAAGTTAGTTATATTTTGCTAAATCTGATGCACTTCTGAAATGAATACATGAAGCTGGCTACAGGTGGGGCTGTTGGGTGTAAAGATCCAGGGCTGCAGGCCAAACTCTCAGAGGACAGCACCTGCAGTTTTCTATCTCCCAGGCAAATGAAGACACTGAAGAGATCAAAGTGTCGATTAAAAACAACTCATTACAGGACAATAATGAACAAAACAAACAAGCAAAAACAGAATAAGATACATGAATACAATGAATACACCTTCAGTGCAGAGGGGAGTCAGGAGGGGGGAGGAGGAAGCAAAGAAGGGAAGCAGTTTAGTTTATAGTCAAGGAACTAGCATGGAAGAACCATGGACATGGACATAAAGTGAAATTGACTTTGGTGGGGAGTGGGTGGGTGGGGAAGGGGACAGAGGGAAGGAAAAAGGGGATGGATGCAATACAACAACAATAAAATTAAATTAAAAAAATAACAAAAAACCAACTTGAACAATAACAAGATCTGGATCCCAGTTTGGGGTGGAAAGCCATGGTAAAAAAAAAAAATCATAATAAAAGCATGGAACATGAGCTCAAGGAACTTGTGTTCAGGAAACATACTTCAGGAGGGGCTTACGCTACTGTACTGACTGATAGATCCTAATTCTCCTGCTACTGTAGTATGCACCACTCCACTGGGCCAACCCACCACCCGATCCCTGGTGCAATCTTTGCTTCAGTTGAGATCTCCTTTTCTGTACTTTCCCAATTCTTACTTCTGCCCTTCACTTTTCTAACACTGTGAAATTCAGCCACAACCAAACTTCCTCACATTCTGAAATACCGTTTCTGGCAGGGGTGCTCTTACAGAGCACTTGGGAGCTCTTCCCCGCTCCCATCATCCTCCTGGGCTAGCTCCAGCCCCTTTCCCAAACACACCTAACTTCTCCCTCTTGTCTCTCAAGCCCTTCTCTTCCCCTCTTTCTCCTAAGCTTCAAGGGTCCCTCTTTTGCTGCAAGTTGTTTCCTGAGCCCATTACTTTTATCTCTGTGAATCTTAAAAAATAAAAATAAAAAGGCTGCTCTGTAGTCTCAAATTCTGTTCTCTGCACTATCCTTCAATATGCTTTCACTGGCAAATGTATGAGTATCTTTCAAAGCCCAGATCAACTTGATGGCTTTCCCTGTAAAATCTTACTCTGCTACCAAAGAGAGTGGGTTCCTTATCTGTGCTTTCAGAACAAGGTTCACACCTGGCATGTCAGCTAGAATGTGAACTTCATCGAGGTAGTTATTGTCTGTCTAGTTCATCTCGGTGTCTGCAGGCCATTAAGTGGAGTCCAACCACCCCAAATTGTAATATGTCAAATGTTCTTACCCTCTTTCAGGAAGACCAGGTTCTCTGAGAGCAGGGTTCTGGCAGCCAGGTCTCAGTAGGCCCTCTGTAAATTTATACAAACAGGTATAATTCAGGATGGAAAGGGCAAGCTTTCTATCCATCCTTCTGCTCATCTCACCTCCTCCCCTGGGCTTCACTCACTTTTGAACTGGGAATCTCCTAGTACTCAAAACCTCTTCAACCTGGACTTACTGATTTTCCCGCACTTCACCTGCACGTCCCTAGCTCCCTCTTACACCCCATCAGCCTGGCAGTCTTTCTCCAGGGGGCTGAATGTAACTCTGCCTTTTATATTAGTTGAGAAGAGAACACTGACTAGAAATAGCCATTTAAATCAAAGGATCTCTCTGGAGCTGCTTTTCACCAAAAGGGGTCAAAGAAAGGTCTGGTTCCAACAGATTTTGCCACCTAATAATGGACCTGGGAGGACAAAAGCTCACAACAGCAGCACTGGAAGCAGTCTTGGGATCATTTCGTTTTACTTGTGTGTTTAACATGCCTAACATCTTTAGTAAGAAACAAGCCTGGGTGTCGGAGTTACTTGTCCAAGGTCACAGAGTTAACATGTTTGTTTATTATCTATTTAAAAATTTTTGTCACACCTGGCTGTGAAAGGATTTGAGGCAATATAAAGATATAAATTAAATATACTATAAGAAGAGATTTAAAAGGCATAGAGATGTAATATGATTCTAGGAATGCAAACCATAAAGCAACATTTATCAAGTAAGTTCCAGAGAGTGCTAGTAAGGCCAAATGTTAGTGGATGTTACATTAAAAAAGTGGATACAGGATCAAAGTACTTGACCATGGTTGACAAAAATATAAAGAGGTATATATATTATAGAATCTCTCAAAACTTTGACACGCCATGTGCATTGTGAATCAATAAGAATGTGACATTTTCCAAATTTCTTTGATCAGCAGCCCTTTTTCCGGCAACATTGGAGAAGCTGGTGCTCTGTCAAATACCCAGTGGGAAATGCTGCCAAGAAATTTTATGAATTTTCTGAAGATAGGGGCCAAGAAAATTTGCCTCTAAGCTTCCTAGCAGCCCACACAGAGGAAAGCAATCAGTTGAACCATTCACACTGCATATAAGGGAAAAGCTGATCAGTCAGCCTGGGAAAGCCAAGGCAGGAACTTCCTGGAAGAGCTTCAGAAAGAGGAAAAGTGTAATGTAATGAATGAAATCTTCAACTTCTCTGCACCATTGCTCAATTTCACTGTATTCATCTTTGTGTGATTCTTCAATACAGAGGAAAGTCATAACATCAGAGCATAGCAATTCTATAATGAGCTAATGAAATATACTACTGGTATGTGCATATTAATCTAGAAATAGATTTTACTACATGGAAGAAGACTGTCAATCAAAATTTTGCCAGAGAGCTAGTTTACTTACTATAGTAGATTGCTGAACAGAGAGGGAAAGAATGATGTTTTTAACATAAATAAAGTGGTTTGAAAAATTATAAGCTGAGACACCTTAAGTCACTGTCATCCCACTTGGCTCCCAAGTGAACTGTGGGCCCAACAGCAGCTCTCCTGGGTCTGCTATGTGGCTGCAGAGCAGCGACAAGGTCAGGTGCTTTGACCATACAGATGTTTGCATCTGTTACCCAACTTTGTGGCTTTAGGGGAGTGGTTTTAACCATTTTTGTTTGTTTTATAACTTCTGAAATCTGAGGTAAATAGCCAAGAAAAAGTTGCAGGGAACCAGCAACCAATAACTCCAAGATATCAAACTTCAAATGAAGCGTTTTGCTCAAGTGACCTGCAGTGTGCCATGACACTGAAGGTGTACCTTAAGAACTCTTGAATAAGTGCTGTACAGTGAAGTAGCCAGGTGATTTTGGTAAATGGCTTCCTTCTTTCATCACCAAAGGCCATGGAATTATTCTTGTTTCAGAAAACTCCCTTACAGTTGACAGAAGACATTTCATATACTACCATGAAGTCAGTTCAGTGGGTCAGTCTACCTACCTTCAGAAAGGATGGTACAATGCAAACTAGTAATAGCTCCCTCCATCTGCTTTGTATTTAAAGAACTCATGGGCAGATTTTCACAATCTTTGTTGTCTCCTTTTCTGATGTCAGAAAACTCTTACCTTCAGGGGTTTACTCTTTAAGTCTAAGCCAGTGGTTTTCAGCTGGCAGCACTTTTGCCCTGCAGGGGACATTTGGCAATGTCAGGAGATGGTATTTGTCACAATTCTGGGTAGGGGGCCATTGCTGCTGGCATCTGAGGTGTGAACCACAGAAATTCTGCTAAGCATCCTACAAACTTCCACAGCAAAGAATTGTGTGGCCCAAAATTGTAAGTGTTGATGTTTAACCCAAATATCTATCATAACCTAAGGCCCTTTTTAAAAAGGAGATGAAAGATTGATTGTTAACTCAATGAATCCAATAGCCTTACACTCTAAAAAATGTAGCACAATGTTTAGATGTATAGTCTAAATATTGTAGTACAAACACGTTTCTCTAAAATTGAATTACCTTTATTTTGGAGACT
Organism: Noctilio leporinus; assembly: GCA_004026585.1. Lineage (NCBI taxonomy): Eukaryota > Metazoa > Chordata > Mammalia > Chiroptera > Noctilionidae > Noctilio > Noctilio leporinus. The sequence continues at coordinate 27,413 of PVIW01003147.1, read as the reverse complement.
GGTTCTCAATGGAGTCCTGAAATTTCCCTCCCCTAGGCCACATATTCCCAATTCTGTGGATTATTTGTTCATTTATCATTCATTCATTCAAATATTTATTGAATGCTAACTCTATGCAGGTACATTTTAATGTCATAATTAAAAGGCAACAGTTCTTTTACAGAGGGTAATTTTTAATGAGTAGAACTGTTCACAATGTCAGATTAAATACACTGGGCTAAGAATCCCTGTGATATTCAGGACTCTATGGTAGCATGAAAGCAGAAGTGATGAATTCATCCTGAGGAAGGCTTTAAAGGAGAAGTAACATTTGAACCAAAACTTGAAAGATGAGAGTTTGCAGGGTGGATGGGTCTTAGTGAGAAAAGCCATAAAAGCACTAATTGTAAAAACAAAAATTATTAAGTGTCCATTATGAACCTAGGGTTAGGCACCAATCATGTTACTGTGAAAAACCCAACATAGCTCCTATGGTTTGGGAGTCACAGAAAGAGCCAAAGGAAACCTCTTTGTCTAATGCTTATGTGGTCCTTTATAGACCTCAGAGCTCTGCTGGCTGCCTTTTCTCGTTTGAGCCCCTCACCAACTCTGGGAGGAAGCAAGGCACTTTTGCCTCCATGTTATAAAGTAGGACCAGGAGGCCAAGAGAAATGAAGTAACTTTCAGCTCCAGCCATGGCCACTGACCTAGTTAGTGGCAGTTGTCTGATCCCAAATCCTGAGCTTTTCTACTCTTCCTTGGATTCAAATGCAATTTTAAGTGTCAGAGAGGCAAGCCTACTTCTTTCTACCTGCTCCCTGCCCTGCTGTCTTCATCTGGCTTGTGCTTTGTGCAGGCCACAAGGCTGAAGGGTTTTTTCAATTTTCCCAGTTCCCATTGCTGAGGAAAAGGCGGAGTGAGAGTTGCTGTGCTGTCACTGCCCATCTGCAAACTCCTTTCTACCTTAACTTCCTAATTTTTTTAAAGGAGAACTGGGATATGGAATAGAAAACTCTTGTTTGTTGTGCTGTTTGCTAATGTATGCAACCTCTCTGGGTGGTTTAAGGGGTTTAGGTGCTTTCTATGAAAGGGATCTTTTCATGACAAACTAATGTGATTATCTGAGTGAGTGTGAGAGACCTATTCAAGGCTTAAAGCAAATCTGTTAGAATAGCTGAATGTGTCTGCTTAATCCTGTCTCTAATATGGCTGAACAATGCTCTGGGAAGCCCTTGCTTGGTTCATTCTTCCTTCAAGTAAATGCCTGTCTCCAGAGATAGGGAGTCTGCAGCTTTTGATGCCCTTGCTTCATCTTCTCAGCTGCACACAAGCACAGGAAACACCTGGAGGAGCCCAGAGCTCTTGCTGAAACTGATGTCTCCTCTGAAAGCCTAGGGCAGACCATACAGCCTGCGTGCTTCCTCACACCACGTGGAGAAGCGAGGGCTGTGGTCACCAGTGGGAACAGCATCTCTTTCCCAGTGCTTGATTTCATTGGGTGCTGGGTGAGGGATCACCTGCGGAAGCTTGAAATCTTACACCTGTTTCAAGAGTGGCTTAGCTATTCCATTTTTTTGGGGGGGTGGGGGTCAGGGTGGAAGTGGGGGTGGGCCAGGGAGGCATAAAACAAAAGGGAAAAAAGTGATACTGATTTCCGTTCTGCCACTTGCTCTGTGAGTTTGGGCCCAAATGAAGTCCCTCTGAGTCTGCTCTCTCATTTGTGAACTCAGGATAATAATATCTGCTGTCACAGCCAATCTAGGGCATCTGATAGCATTACACTTTTTCATTTATCTTACCTTCTTTAAAGTATTTTAAAATTATGTTCTTTAAAAAATATTCTTGTTTCCTAAATGATTCACTTCCACTCAACAAAACATTTGTTAGCTGTTTACTTTGTGCAGAGCTTCACACAGTTCTCAGGATATAGGTGTAAATAAGCCTGCAGGTGGAGTTGCACAGCCATGGGCCACATGGCAGCTGAGCAACATGGCTGTGAAGAGGATGTGTAAACACATGGGTGAGTACAGGTCAGTCAAGAGAGGGTTTAGCCCTGACTGGTGTGACTCAGTTGGCTGGGTATTGTCCTACAAAGGGAAAGGTGTCTGGTTCCATTACTGGTCAGGGCACATGTCCGGGTTTTGGGTTTGACCCTTGGTAGGGGTGTGTAGTATGAGAGGCAGTGGGGTGAAGTTTTTCTTCTGCATCAATGTTTCTCTCCCTCTCTTTCTCACTCCTTTCCCCTCTCTCTAAAAATAAAGAAATCTTTACAACTAGACAGGGAGAAAGAGCGAGCACTTAGTCGTCTTGAAGCCCATGCTGTCTGCTGCATTCTCTGTAGCTGCTAGACCCATATGGTTACATGCTTCTGGGCAACAGATCAGGTGAATGAATGGACGAGTGCATCACCAGGTGGGGGTGGAGGGGAGAGAGAGGGAGAGAGAGGGAGAAAGAGAGAGAGAGAGCTTCCCCCCTCCCCCTGGGATTATATTGGCTTGGGTGTGGATGACCAGGTGGTTTCTCAAAATGACCATTCAGCTTCCCAAACGTTTGCATGTTTTTGGAGTGGGTCCACCTCCCAACCAATCCCTTCCTGTCCTAGACTACACTCACTGTCATCTTGGGTCCAGCACCTTCCTCTCCACCGTTCTGACTTGTGTTGCACTTGTGCCTGCCTACCCCCAGTCTCCTGGGAGTGGAGTGAGGAGTCGGTCTGGAAGTGTTAGTCCCCTTGGAGTGTAAAACTGCAGCTTCCTGGCTGGCAAGCAGGCATATGCTTCCCAGTTTCTAAACTCATGTCTAGTTCCCCTTGCTTTCTTTCCTATCTACAAACTGCCTATAAGACTATGAGATAGGCAATATCATGCCTATCTCACCCATTTTAATGGGTGAGGAGGCTGAGGCTCAGTCTAATCAAATAGGCCACTTTTGAACAGAACCACAGCTGGTAGGTGGTGGGCCAAATTGGAGTCCCAATCTGCTGACATTCCAGCCTGTACTCTTAGTCATTGTGCTGTGCTCATTCTCAAGTCAAGGAAAACTTGACCTGGAGGAATTGACCATAGCTGAGTTTCCAGACAGAATTAGAAATTTGCCAGGGTTACAGAGGGGAAAGGGTCTTCCAGGCAGATGGAACAATGCAGGTAAAAGCACCTTGGCTAAAAAGTGTGCAGAGAGGAACTAGAAGCAGTTTGTGGATGGTGGTGGAGTGGGGCAGTTGGAGAAATATGTAGGAGCCAGGTTGTCTTTCACATTGCTCCCTGGTGAACAAGGTAGGTAAATTATTTATTTTAAATAACTACTTGATTTATATCCTATTTTTCAGAAAGGGTTACCACCTTCATTATGCAGAATCACAAAATATATTTCAAATTGTAGACTCAGAAATCTTTTAGGATGTAAAACCACTTAAGAGATAATGCACTCTGTGTAAGAGCAAATCAAGGCTGAATGCATATCAATGTCTTAATTAAGGTTATAAAGTAGTGTAATCAGCTGATCAAAATCTAAAAAATGATGACTTATGGAATTCAAGTAAACATTAAAGGAGAGTTACAGGATTATCTTCAAGTGCACTTACGGAATATGGTGAACTGAAAAGAGGGAGACATGTAGTGAATAATTCTAGGGAATTGAAATAAAAGTCCATAGCTGAACCCTGGTTGGTGTGGCTCAGCTGGTTGGAGCATTGTCCTGTAAGCTGAAAGGTCATGGGTTCAATTCCTAATAAAGGCACATGCTGGGGTTGCACATTCAGTTCCCTGCTGGGGCACATCTCTCTTGCATTGATGTTTGTCTCCCTCTTGCTTTTTCTCCATTCCTCTCTCTCTAAAATCAGTAAGCATGTCCTCAGCAAAAGATAAAAAGGAAAAAAGTCCTTAGCTGAAGCTGAAAGTTCCCCTCTGGGAACCTTTGTGACAGCTTTCTTAGGAGAGTGGTGGTGATGATATATAAGTGAATTAGCTGAGCTGAAGTTGGGAATCAGGTTTGTCTGGAAGGTAGAGTTAGGGGATATCTTCTTATGTCTATTTATGAACTTTCACTGGCTACTTTAAATGGGGGCCTGGTATAGATGTTGCTGTGTTCTTGTTCTCACTTTTACTATCTGAAAGGACAGGATGGAAAGCAGGTAATTGCAACAAACTCAAAAGGAACATGAGTTATACCTCTAGATGAATGAACAAATGCTTTCTGGGTTGGGAGTGAGAGAAAAGATAAGATCTGAAAGATGACCAAGAATGTGGTGAAGGGGAAGCCAAAGAATGCTCTAGATGGAGGGAAGAGTTACTGCAAATGCCCAAGGACCGATTCCACTGCATTTGGGACAATTACCGTGAATGTGCTGTTCCCACTTGGTGTAGCTCAAGTGCAGCCTGTGATGTGGGAGTGATGAGAATTTTTTTCTCTGATCTGCCTTTCTCCAAAATTCAGGGTTTCATGAAAAGGCAGTTTACTAGAGTGTCACAACTCAGACAGAAAGACTGAAATACAGTTGAGAGTGTCACAGAGAGCAGGTCCTGATGTGCTTGGTGCACACTGAATGATTGCTTAAAACAAAATTTCCAGTATTCCCCTCCACACGCCAGTACAGCCATCCTGGTGACCTGAGAACTGAACCAGCCTCCTTAAAGGGGATACTTCTCACCTCTAACTGAGACTGAAAACAGAAAGGCATGAAATCAGTGCTCCAAATGTAAGCAAGATAAATAAATGCCAGTGCAGACGGAGGGGAGAGCAATAACCTGAGCAGGCCTGAGTGATGGTGGTCACCTGCTGAATTCCCAGGTCACAGAGTAATTTACTGACTGGTCCTTGGCCACTAGGTAATTATGCAGACAGCCCAAAGCCTCCTGCTGTTTATGTTATTAATACCAGCAACAACCAGTGGGTGTTGGTGGGAGCAGAGCAGGGCAAACCAGTCCCCAGGCTGCTGAGTGAGTGTGCAGGCACCTGCCAGGGCCCTGTGAGATGGACCTCCTTGGGGAACCAGCCAGCTCCAGCATTCAGGGGTTAGCCCAGCTGGTGCAGAGTCCCAGGCAGAGGCCCCCCAGGGATGGCTGAGGGGGTGCACAAAGGAAGACACCCAACTCCCTGAGTCTGACCAGCTTATGCCAAAGGACCTCTGCAGGATACCCCACTGGAGCTGACTGGAAAGTGATTTAAAGCCTCCCTAGGGTAACTTAAATTAATATCCGTGGGCAGTGTCAAGCACTCCTCTTTGACATGGCGTGGGAATTAGACTTCACTGCACTGAGGTGGGGCCAGGGAAAGCAATGGTTTCTGCTCTAGGGGTTGTTCATTTGGGAGCTTGACCTAAGGTAACTCTGAAGGGATTTCAGGGGGCAATTGGTGGAGTGGGGCTCTCTTATCCCATGTCCTTCTTGAAAACATGACACCATATGTAAAGGCCCAGCACACAGCAGACATTTTCAGTCAGTGTGAGTGTTCTTTCTTCTATAACAGAGTCCAGTGACTGGGCTGACTGATCATTATCTTTTCTCTCTGGGACAGTGGTTCTCATCCAGGGGCAAGTTTGCTTCCCAGAGAACGTTGCCAATGTCTGGAGTGACACTTTTGGATGTCACTACTGGAACTTAGTGGGTAGGGGCCAAGGATGCTGCTAAACATCCTACAAAGCTCGGGCAGCCCCCCAGAGCAAAATATAAACCAGTTCACATATCAAGAGTGCTGTGGATGAGAAAACCTGCTGTAGGGGATTTTGCACACTGTAGCCACAGTAATCCTTTAAATGTAAATCTTAAGTCATTTGCTTTCTTAAAAAGTCTCAAATGCTTTAGTCATATCACTATAAATACATTTCTAATTATTGTTCAGTATGTAGGGAGTATGAGTATGGTAGGTGCTGTGTGAGATTGCAGAGATATGCCTGCACAGATGACTACAAGTCATTGGCTTTGAAGTGATGATTGCAAGACACTGGCTTTCTGTCATCTCCAGGGAGAAGTTTAATAAGCTAAGGGTGGAAAGGGTAATGGACGGGAAATGGAAAATGAGAACTTTGCTTTAGGACATCAGGAATAATCTTGCTGTGAGATATCCAAGCAGATGGGACAGAAAGGACAAGAAATACCAGCCTAGATGTGGCAGAACTTTCGATACCAATGCTGATGTGGGTGGGGCATCATGTTTTGTTTGTTTCTTTGTTTTTTGATGATTTGAACTTCCTGTTCTGAAGTCCCAAGACTGAAATTGAAATTACCTTTTTGACTTTATTCTTTTTTTCTCAGGCTAGCTATTCATATCTTTCTCATGTATTTCAGGAAAGCATTATGCCCCAATGCTTAAAGAACCTATTGTAAGTAATGAATTAGCTTTTTAAAAATGATATGCAAAAATGATCCAAGTTATGCATGATCCTTAAAAAAAGTTTTTGTAAGAATCACTGAAAATATTTTCTGTAGAATTTAATTTTGTCGTGGGATTCTTGTTGAGAAAGGTGGCAAGCATTATATCTGTATGGCTTGTGTTTTAATTGAACTCTTAGTATTATGATATCTTTATTTTCTCTTTTATAGAAAATGTCTATTCAGGTATTTTGCTGAAATTTAAATTGGGTTGTGTTTTGCAATTGAGTCCCTTATATATTTTCAGTATTAACCTTTATTAGTCCTATGATTTTCATATATTTTTTCCCATTTCATACGTTGCCTGTACTCTTCTCTTTATTGTTTCCTTTGTTGCACAGATTTTTAGTTTGATGTAGTCCCAATTGTTTCTGCTTCCCTTTGTCACCTTTGCTTTTGGTGCTATATTGAAGAAATCAATGCCAAGGCCAAGGTTAAGAAACATTTTTCCTAAGTTTTTCTCTAGGAGTTCTACAGTTTCAGGCCTTACTTTTAAGTCCATAAAGTAAATATATTTTTAGTCGATTTTAGTATTAGGTGTAAAATAGGGATCCAGCCTTGACAGGTATGGCTCAGTTGGCTGGGCATTGTGCTCCTGCAAAGAGAAAGGCCACTGGTTCAGTCCTCAGCCAGGGCTTCTATTAGAGGCAACCAGGTAGTGTTTCTCTCTCACATCAATGTTTCTCTACCTATCTTCCTCCCTTCTTTCCCTTTTCTCTAAAAATAAATAAGTGAAATCTTTAAAAATTGTTTAAAAATAAAATAGGGATCTTATCATATATTTTTTGCATGTGGATATCCACTTTCCTCTGTACCATCTTTTCTCTACTGTGTATTCATGACACCCTTATAGATCAGTTTACCATAAATGTGTGATTTTATCTCTGGGCTCTTTTCTGTTCCACTGAGCAATATATTTGTTTTATGCCAGTACCATACTGGTTTTTGTTTGTACATTTGTCTTGTAAATAAAGTTTTATTTTAACACAGGCAATTGTGGGTCTCTTAATTTATTTTATTTGGTGCTTTCTGGGCTTCCTGGATCTGGATGTCTGTTTATTTCCCCATTTTTTTCTCTGAATAAACTTTCTGCCCCTTTCTGTCTTTCTTCTCCTGCCAAACTCTCTACAATGTGTATACTGGTCTATTTAATGGTGTCCCATAAGTCCTTTAAGCTAGCCTAATTCTTTTCATTCTTTTTTTCTTTTGCTACTCTGATAGGATGAATTTCACTGCCCTGACTTGAAGTTTGCTGATATTTTCTTCCACTTGATCTAGGCTACTGTTGAGCCTCTTCAGTTGAAATTTCCAATTCAATTATTATACTTTTTAGTTCTGTGATTTCTGTCTCATACTTCTTTGTATTTCCAAAAAAAAAAGTTTATTTTAATTTTATTTTTTTTTAAGTTTTTATTATTTTTAGAAAGAGGGCCAGGGAGAGATGCAGAGAAGGAGAGAGACATCAATGTGTGGTTGCCTTTCTCCTGCCTCCAACTATGGACCTGTCTGGAAACTTGGCATGCAACCTGGTTATATGCCCTCGTTAGAAATCAAACCAGTGACCTTTGGGTTCGCAGGCTGGTGCCTTATCTACTGTGTTGCCAGCCAGGGAGAAATCTCACTTTTTTTTCATGCATTGCTTTCCTGACTTGGTAATCATTTTAATGGCCATTATATTGAAGTCTTTATCAGCTTAATCACTTATCTCTATTTCATCTAGAGTTTTATTTTATTCTTTTGCTTGGAATACAGTTTTATATTTTTTCATTTTTTTCCTCGACTCTGTTGGTTTTTTCCCATTAGGCAAAACAGCCACCTCTTCTAGTCTTGATGAAATGATATTGTGCAAGACCTGATCAGCCTGGCTTCTGATTGTTTCTCAAATATTTGTGATTGTCCAAATTACCTTCTTTGTTCTTCTTTAAATATAGTTTATTGATTATGCTGTTATGAGTTGATGGAGAGTACATTCTTTGTTCTTAGGGGCTATCCAGTAATCTTTATTGTTTTGTAATAAATGCATCCAATGCTATGAATTTCCTTCTATTCACTGCTTTTGCTGTATACTACCAATTTTGATAAACTTTTAATTTTGAGCTCAAAATATTCTTTCAGTTCTCTTGAGACTTCTTTTTTTGCTCATATGTTATTTAAAAATGCATTATTTAATCTCCAAGTATTTTGGGATTATCCTGTTATCCTTCAGTTCACTGATTATTAGTTTAATTCCATTAGGTATGAGAGCAGACATGATATGATTTTTATTCCCTTAAATGTGTTAAAGAGTATTTTATGGCCCATAATAAGGCCCATCTTGGTGAATGCTTCATGTAAGCTTGAGAAAATACACGTTTGCTATTGTTGGACGAAGTAGCCTATGGATGTTCATTATAAGCAATTGATTGAAGATATTGTTGATTTGAACTATGTTTTCCTGCTGGGTCTATCTATTGCTTATAGAAGGATGTTGATCTCTCAAAGTATAATAGTGGGTTATTCATTTCTCCTTGCTGTACTATCAGTTTTTCCTTGTGTATTTTTACATTCTTTTATTAGAGCCATACATGTTGCAGACTGTTGTACCTTCCAGAGAATTGACCCCTTTATTACTACGCAGTGCCTCAACTTATTTATCCCTCATCACATTCCTGTCAGTCTGCTCTGTGTGAAATTAGTATAGCTACTTCCACTTTCCTTTGATTAGTGCTGGCATAGTAATGTGGTTTTTTTTCTTCTGGTTTCTTTTAGGAATTGATCTTTCATGTTCTATAATTTCGAAAAGATAGGCCTAAGTGTAGTACCTTATTATTGTTTCTGGCATCTATCCTGCTTGGTGTTTTCTGATCTTCCTGGATCTGTGATTTCAAGTTGAAATTAACCTGGGACAAATTCTGACATTATTATTTCAAATATTTCCTTTTCCCCTTTCTTCTCCTTCTGGTACTTCCAATTAAGCATTTGTTTATACTTTTGAATAGTCTCATAGGCACTGAAAACATTTTATTCCCCTCAGAAATATTACACACTGGTAGGAAAAAGACACATAAAATTTTGGTCATTAAGTTGGAGAATTAAGGGATGTTCTGAGTCCTATAGAAATACACTTTTTTATGTACATTGATTTTGATCACCATCAGTGTTCTGGTCATTTTCCTTTAGATAAGCTTTAATAAACTAACATTCCCTTTCACTTGTAGTCTGTCTGTGGTCAAATCTGTATAGATCCACAAAGTCCTTTTATCTCTCATCTTTAGGGCTAAATATCTTTTGAATAGATCATAACTATTTGTGTTGGGATAACTCATGAGTAGAAGGGTGTATTTAAATGTCTGGTCCATGTGCAAAAGTTGGATTAGTCTAATGGATATTTCTTAATGAATCTTTACCCCACTGACGAATAACAAAATGCAATCACCACACACTCCTCAAAGAAGGGCATGGCCAGTTTGCACCCTGGCAGTCTTTAATGAGAGGTGAATGTAACGTTACTCTGATGCAGGTATAGGCCCTAATTACTGTCAGGGATCACAGTGGGCAAACTCCATCCCAGAAGTGATAACAGGTTGCAATTTTATTATGAACCCAGAATTTTATGATATGGAAAGCCCATAATTTATTTTGTTTGACTGTGACTCATTAGCGGTAGATGGACAAAGAATAAAACATATTAATTAGTAGGATATCATAGTTATATTTTTCAACTTGAAGATATTTTCAAGATGGCTTTGAATATCCTAATGCAGAATGCTAAAAAATTAAAATGATGGCTTAGAGTTCAATATAAAAAAGGTTTCAGAAAAAGAACATAAAACTTCTTAGGAACTTTTGCCACTTCTATACAGTTCTGCAACTGAAAACGTGTGTGTGGATTCCAGTGACACTGAACAAAGAAGGTGAAAGTGGGCCTTTATTTATCTCATATAGTCTTTCAGATGTCTCTTTAAATTCTGAGATAGTGATTTCATCATTTTTGATGGTTAAATGATTCTTCAGATGAAAACCAGAAAAGGTCCAGACTAAGGTGTTCATTGAGCCATCATTTCATAATAGCGAAGACATGGAAACAAGCTAAGTGGATGTCAGTAGATGAACGAATAAATAAAATGTGGTATATACATATAAAAAACATTTAGCCGCAAGAAAGAAGAAACTCCACTCTAAATGGTGTGGCTGTTGGTTGAACTTCTTACCGCAAGGCAATAGCTCACCATTATTTTTGATACAGTTGTAACTGGGATTATTTTCTTTATTTGGGTGGTGGCACATGCCTGGGTTCCTGGAGAATATGAGAGGCAGCCAATCAATGTTTCTCTCCCTTTCTTTCTCCCTTCTCCTCTCTCTAAAAATAAATAAAATTTGATAAAGGAAAGAAATTCCTGCCATTTGCAATAACTTCTATGAACCCTGAGAGCATTATGCTGAGTGAACTAAGACAAAGAAAGAGAAATACTGTACGACATCATTTATATGTGGAATCATTAAAAAGTTGAATTTGTAGAAACAGAAAATAGAGTGGTGGTTACCAGGGATTGGCAGCTTGGGGAAATAGGGAAATAAGGAAATTTCAGTCAAAAAAATAATCTAGTTTTAAGATTTACAAGACCTGGGGATCTAATGTACAGTATGGTGACTATAGTTGAAAGTTGCTGGAAGAATAAATCTTAAACATAAACACCACACACACACACACACAAAGATAATTATGTGAAGTTTTGGCTAGTGCTATGATAGTAATTACTTTGTAATGTAGAAATATATCAAATCAACACATTATATACCTTAAATTCACACAGGGTTTTAATATATGTTAGTGAAGCTGGAGCAAAGGGGACTGCAACTTTTGGAGGGGAATGTAGAGGGACATAACTGAAAGACATAATAAATGCTCATAAAACAGCTCTTCATGATGAGGAGAGCCCAGATTTGCCTTGTTGCTAAGGTCCCATTGTTTCCTGGCTGTGTTTTTTTGTGTCTGTGTCAGGCATTGTATGGGCTCCTTTCAGGAACTTGGTGATGTTGACCCACAGGTAATTAGATCAGTGTCATCACTTTTGCTTTCCCCTTTTTTATTCTGCTGGAACTATTTGCATGAAAATAGAAGTGGGTGGTAGTCCTTTCCCTTCCCTAGCCTTTTACCTACTGGATGTAAGTTGAGCAGACATATACATAGAGGGGCTTTAGAAAAAGTCTCAGGTTTCCATGTAAGTGAGCCTGTTTTCATAGGTCCTGCAAGACCCAGGTGTTCAGTAACCCATCACCTCCTCCCTGGCATTTTGAAAATTTACCCTGATGATGAAGAGGATCTACATTGGGGTTCATTAGGATGAAATTACTCAAGAGAAACTTTTAGGAGGCCTGCATTCTATAGTGAAATTGGTTCTGATATTAATAAATTTACATATGTTTTTTGTAGGCTTTCACTTTAGTTAGGGCTTACCAATATAAACCTTAAAGAGATTGCCAGAATGAAGTTGTGGAGGAAGATGTACATATTTGTTACTGATTTGCTATAAAGCAATGGAAATTTAATAAAGAGGTTGGTTTTTTTGTTTGTTTCTTATAAAATTTTATTCATTCTTTTCAGAGAGAAGGGCAGGGAGGGAGGAAGAAGGGAGAGAAACATCAATGTATGGCTGCCTTTCACCTTCCTCCAGCTAAGGACCTAACTGGAGACCTGGTTTGTAACCTGGTTATGTGCCCTGGCTGGGAATTGAACCAGCAACCTTTGGATTCGCAAGCCTGTGCCTATCCACTGAGCCACCAGCCAGGCCTTAATAAAGAGCTTTGGATTTAAGGGTCATTCAAAATCAGATTTAAATATTAGTTCTTCTATTTGCTTGATGAATTTACTCATCTCTCTGCCCACCACCCAAATAAAGAAAATAATCCCATTTACAACTGTATCAAAAATAATAAGTACTTAAGGATAAATTTCACCAAAGAAATAAAATGTTTCTGCACTGAAAACTATAAAACAATGACATAAAAAAATTGGAGAAGACACAAATAAATGGAAAGATAACCCTGGGTTCATGGATTGAAAGAATTAATATTGTTAAAATATCCACACTACCCAAAGTGGTCTGCAGATTCACTGCAGTCCCTATCAAAAATCAATGTCTTTTTTTTTAATAACTAGAAAAAAGCAATTCTAAAATTCATATGGGTTCATACAAAAGTCTTTAATAGCACAAGCAATCTTCAGAAAGAAGAGAGGTGGAAGCACCATATGTCCTAATTTTAAACTATATTACAAAGCTACAGTAATGAAAACAGACACATAGACCAATGGAACAGAATATAGACCCCAGAAATAAACCTATGCATATATGGTAAATTAATAATTGCCACAAGTACACATGGGAAAAAAAAAACTCTCTTCAAGAAATGACATTGGGGAAACTGGATATTCACATTAAAAAACTGAAATTGGAAGCCCTGGCTGATGGCACAGTGGATAAAGCACCAGTCTGCAAACCCAAAGGTCATTGGTCTGATTCCCCAGCCAGGGGACATAACCAGGTTGCAAGCCAGGTCTCCAGACAGATCTGTAGCTGGAAGCAGGTGAATGTAACCATACATTGATGTTTCTCTCCCTCTCTGCTTCTCTCCCTTCTCCTCTCTCTAAAAATAATAAATACAATCTTTTAAAAAATTTAAAAACTGAAATTGAATCCCTATCTTACACCATATAGAAAAATTAACTCTAAATGGTTTAAAGATTTAAATGTAAAACTCCTTGGAAAAACACGTAGGAGTAAAAGCTCATTGGCAATGATTTTTTTTTGATATGGAAACAAAAGCGAAAATACACAAGTGGGACTTTATCAAACTAAAAAGCTTTTGCATAGCAAAGGAAACAGTCAACAAAATGAAAATGCAACATACTGTGAGTGAGAAGTATTTGTAAAGTATATGTCTGATAAGGCAAAGGGTTAATATCCAAAAAATATAAGGAACTCTTACAACTCAATAGCAAAGCACCAAGTAATTCATTAAGAATAGACAGACAACACAGATATACATTTCTCTAGATATACAAATGGCCAACAGGTATATGAAATGGTGCACAACATGACTAATCATCAAGGAAATGCAGGTAAAAAACATGATGAGATACCACTTCATAACTGCTAGGATGACTATTATAAAAAGGAGAAGGAATAACAAGAGTTGGCAAGGGTGTGGAAGAAAGGGAACTCTGGTAAATGGAAGGTGGTCAGGTAAATTGTTACAGCTGCAGGTAAGTTGTCCCAGATGTTAATTTTGAAGCCATGCTAAGCCTCACATCTGGGTTGTTTACTGGGATAACACACTTTTTACAGTTTTGTTCTTTTAAGTTTATATTTATTTATAGTTGAAATACAATATTATATAAGTTTCAGGTGTAAATCAGAGGGATTCAACATTTATAATCTTATGAAATGATCAGTATAATAACAGAAGTAATAATCAGTCATGATATAGAGTTATTATATTATTGACTATATTCCCTATGCTATACATTGCAGCTCTGTGACTTATTTTATAACTAGAAGTTTGTACTTCTTAATTCCCATCCTGTTTTACATCCATCCTCCCACCTCCACTTCTGTCAGGCAAAAATCAGTTTGTGCTCTTTATCTATGAGTTTGTCTTTGTTTCACTTTGTTTGTTCATTGGTTTTGTTTCTAGGTTCCATATATAAGTAAAATCATATGGTATTTGTCCTTCTTGTCTAACTTATTTTACTCAACATCATACTTTCTGGGTCCATTCATGTTGTCACAAATGGCAAGATTTCCTTCTTATTTTTACAACTGCACAATATTCCATTACATATAAATACACCTATCACATTTCCTTTATTTATTCATCTATTGATGGACACTTAATTGCTTCCATGCCTTGGCTATTGTAAACAATGCTGCAATGAACATAGGGGTGCTTATATCTTTTAAAATTATTGTTTCAGTTTTATTCAAATAAATACCCAGAACGAGTTGCTGGATCATATAGTAGTATTTAATTTTTTCCAGAATCTCCACACTATTTTCTTTTTTGAGTTTGAAAGTCTGTTTATTAAACCTAAGGCAATGAAATAAGGGAAGGCTTAGAAGAGGCAATAGGAGAGATGCCAACATAGGGCTGCTTTGGTTCTCTGGAAAGTCAGAAAAAGGGGGTCTTGGAGACAGGTTTCTGGAGTTACCCTGAGATGAGCTTCCACTGCCCATTGCTCCCCTGATTGCAAGTCTTGTGGGGTCTCTCTGAGTTTAGTAGATGTACACCTGAGAGGGAAGAAAAGGGGGGAAGGGAAAGGTGCAAGCGTGCTCTGGGGAGGGAGAGCACACTTCATATCATTTTTGATAATGGCTGCACCAGTTTACAATCCCAGAACCAGGGCATGAGGGTTCCCTTTTTGGTTAATTGAATTCTGACAGGTGTGAGGTGATAGCCCATTATGGTTCTGATTTTCATTTCCCTGATGATTAGCAAGGTTGAGTGTTTTATTTATTTATTTATTGGCCATGTGTATTTTTTAGGAAATATTCATTCAGTTCCTCTGCTCGTTTCTAAATTAGATTGTTTTTTGATGTTGAGTGTATGAGTACTTTATGTATTTTGGATATTAACTTCTTATTGGATATATCATTTGCAAATATATTTACCTGTTTAGTAGGTGGCCTTTTCATCTGGTTGATGGTTTTCTTCACTACACAAAGGCTTTCCCAACAATTTAGTAAAAAGGCAGTTTTCTCCCCATTGTAGAAATAAAGACTGCCTATCACATAGTTAGTGTTCAATAAATAAGAACTACAGAAGTCCCCTCTTGTCCATGGTTTTGCTTTATGCAGTTTCAGTTACACATAGTCAACTGTAGCACAAAAATATTAAATGAAAAATTATGTAAATAATTTGTGTATATATTTATTATCTTTGTTGAAGTTCTCACTGAGTTTATGTATTCTCTCAAGTTCATTGAGATTTCTTATAAGCCAGGCTTTGAACTCTATCGGGTACATTGCTTGTCTCTATTTCATTTAGTTCTTTTCCTGGGGTTTTATTCTGATCTTTCGCTTGGAAGATATTTCTGTTTCCTTATTTTGGCTGTCTCTCCATGTTGTTTCTATGAATTAGGTACAACAGCAATCACTCCACCTTATTTGAGTGGCCTTGTGTGGTAGCTTCCCCTTCATAGACAGTGTGTAGCAGGTGTCTGGCCAGCTGAAGCTGGAGCTGGAGTTAGCATGGGTTGTTCCATGGAGACTCAGGGGCACATGTCCACAGAGCTACCTTGTAAGCTGGTTGGAGCTGAAACTGGAGATGGTGAGAGCACCAGTGGCAAACAGTGCCAGGGTTTTATATACCAATAATGAACTATCAGAAATAAAAACTAAGGAAAGAAATCCTATTTACAATTGGCTCAAAAAATATCCAGGTATATGCCCTGGCTGGTGGCTCAGTGGATAGGTGCCAGCCTGCGAACCCAAAGACTGCTGGTTTGATTCCTCAATCAGGGCACATAACCCGGTTGCAAGCCAGGTCTCCAGCCAGATGCATAGCTGGAGGCAGGTGAAAGGCAATCATACATTGATGTTTCTTTCCCTTTCTTCCTCCCTCCCTGCCCTTCTCTCTAAAATTAATCAATAAAATCTTAAAAAACAAAAACTGAAAAACCTAGGTATAAATTTAACCAAAAAGATAATAGACCTATATACTCAGAAAATAAAAAGAAAAAAATTGAAGAAGATACAAATAAATAGAAGCATATACTATGCTCATGGACAGGAAGAATAAATATTGTTAAAATATCCATACTACCCAAAGCAATCTGTAGGTTCAAAACACTTCTTATAAAAATGACATTTCTCACAGAACTAGAAAAAATAATCCAAAAATTTATATGGAATCATGAAGCACTCCAAATATTCACAGCAATCCTGAGGAAGAAGAACAAACTTGGAGGTATCACACTAACTGATATCAAACTATACTACAAATCTGTAATAATCAAATCAGCATGATAATAGTATAAAAACAGATATATTGATCAATGAAACAAAATAGAAAGCCCAGAAATAAACCCTCATTTATACGGTCAATTAATATATAATAAAGGAGGCAAAAACATACAATGGAGTAAAGGTACTTTATTCAATAAATGATGTTAGGAAAATTGGACAGATAAATAAAACAGCAATCTAGACTACTGTCTTACACTACACACAAGAATACACTCAAAATGGATTAAAGACTTAAATGTAAAATACAAAACCATGAAACTCCTGAAAAAAAAAGAAAACAGTAAAATCTGACATTTCTCTTAGCACTGTTCTTTTTTCTAATATTGGGTTGGCCAAAATGTTTGTTTATTAAATGACTGCAGTAGAGCTTAACTGTCTTTAAATTTGTTCAAAATAACTTTGTGACAGCTTTCCTGTCAGCATACAATAAAAAGCTCATCAAAAATTAGTAAATTTTTATGTAGCTATTTTAATATTCAAGATGGAAGAAAATATGCAACATATTCAACATATTATGTTGTATTATGCCAAGAAAGGTAAAAACTCATTCTCAGAGTTTCCTCCAGAAAATTCTAAAAATGTAAAAACCAAAAGGGAAAGAATATGACTTCTGTAAGTCTTCAAGAATGGTGTAGGCCAAGCATTTTACTTATAAGCTAATAAGTTAGCTTGTTACTATTTCTGGGAGGCTAACACAAGAAGTAGGCCTTCTGGATCAGAGACCAAGGACTTCAATACTCCTGACAAAGTAGTGACCACAAGTTCATGTTCATTTACACCCATCTCCCATGTCCCACAGTCCCCACAGGGGTGATTCAAAGAACTTTCAATGGATTTTACCATCTGGATTGGTTGCACTATGATAGATAAAAAACAAAATTTAGAAAATTTACTTCTTTATTTTGTCCTAAAAAGAGATTTTTATTGCCTTTGGTCCACTATTGGTATTTCACACTATCTTTGGTTCCAGGGCTCCTATGTGGGGCTAGTCCCAGGGAGGGCCTCCTGGTGGAGGTCTCTGTGTAGTACTTGGTGGGGGAGAGGAGACAAGTCTGGAAATGGAAATCTGGCTTTGCCTCAACCACTTAAAATTTCATTGTCCTGTCTGGGCCTCCGTTTCCTCACCGGGTTCCTGGAAGGGCTCTGAAAGTCTATTCCCTCGCAATGCCTAAAATATCTGGGGACTGTGGCCTGACCTGTTCCCAGGGGTGGTCCTTCCCAGGATCCCTTCCATTATCCCCACTTCATTACTCCCTCCAGAATTACTTGTGCTTTGTTAAAACTGTCTGAAGCTTCTGTAGGTAAAGAAACCACAAACTAATCAGCAGAGGAAAGGGGAAATAGGCAGAATACAGGTCCCCTCCTTGCTCCAGTTTCTTCTTCCTGCCATAGGTTGGCCCAAAGCCAGGAAATATGCTACCTCATGTGCCCTGGATGAGACCCCCATTCCACAGGCATCTAGATCTGGCCTTCACAAATGCTCAACTGGAAGCCCTTAAACACATTGAAAAGCAAGGTGAGAATAGAATAAAACCCCGAAATCCCAGATGGTGACTGATATTGGAAGATACCCTGCAACAGGGTCCTCATAGCCTGCCTCCTCCCTGGGCTTGGGCAGTTGTGGGCCAACCCTGGAGCCCCATCTGCAACTGGCCCTTGTGGGCTGTACTTCGGGTCTCTGTATCTGCTGTTTGGTGCCCTGAGAGAGATGGAAGAGTTGTCACATTTGTCAGTCCCCAGCCTAGTGTCGCAGATGTGCTGCTGGGGCCAGGAGCTGTCATGCCTGATAGGCTGGCACACTGGTTGGTGCCCATCTAGGGTACGAGAGTGTTCAGGCCTGCTCTCATGGTGGCGTCCTTAAACTTCTCCTTCTTCCCCAAGACTTGTTGCTCTTGGCCAGGCTGCATGATGGCCCCTTTGTCTTGTTTCCTTTTCAGGGACAGAAGAGACACCTGCACCTGGGTCATGTTCTTACTCTAATACAGGTCATTGGGCTCAAACAGGTCCTCGACTCTCACACCGTAGTTCTTCATGGCCTCAATGAAGTGGGAGAGGTTTTCTTGGTGGTGAAACATTGATGTGTTGCTGTGGGTCTTGCTGACTGATCCTGGCTGCAGCTCATTCATGAGTGTGCACAGGATATATCCATCCTTCAGGCCCTCCTGGAAGCTGGGCCCCATAGGAGTGTTGGTGAGTCCCTCAATCCAGCTTTGGATCCAGCTACCTCCTTCTCAGCGTCACATTTGGACTTCTCAGAATCACGTTTGGGTTTCATCTAGTTCTTGACCTCGCCTGCAGAAGCAAAAGCAGAAGCAGGGCTGGTGACCTAGACAGCTTCAGAAGCAGGGCTGGTGGTCTTGGAGCCTGCAGAAGCAGTTTTGGTGGTCTTGGCACCTGTGGAAGCGAGGTTGGTGGTCTTGGCACCTGCAGAAGCAGTTTTGGTGGTCTTGGCACCTGCAGAAGTGGGGTTGGTGGTCTTGGCACCTGCAGAAGCGGTCTTGGAGGTCTTGGCACCTGCGGAAGTGGGGATGATGGTATTGACACCTGCAGAAGTGGGTTTGGCAGTCTTAGCACCTACAGAGGCGGTTTTGGTGGTCCTGGCACCTGTGGAAGCAGGTTTGGTGGTCTTGGCACCTGCAGAAATGGAGCTGGTGGCCTCCATGGTTGTGGAAGTGAGGCTGGTGGTCTCATCGCCTGCAGAAGCGGGGCTGGTGACATCAATGACATCAGTTGTGGCATCTGCGGGGACTCTAGCATATGTAGGTTGGACTGCTGGGTTGGTGTGTTGGCCAGACATGTGACAGGATTTGCTATTTCTATAAGAAGAGAATATAAATTTGCACTTTATTCAGAAAAGAAATCATTTTATTTTTCAAAGTTGCTCACTGCAAATGCACCTTGAGAATTGCTGCAAGTAAAGAGAAATTCAGGGCTTTGCATTTTTGGTGTACTTCTCAGGACCGTGCAGGGCAGAGTTGGGACTAGTGTTGGCAAACAAAGCATTAAGATGCAAAACTTAAGAAGGCATTTACTCTGTATCATGCAAGAACAGGGGCAGCAATTTTTAAAAAACAGGATAGTTGGTGCCTCCTGAAATCTTGTGTGTTAGACACCTCACTTTACCCTAGTCATGGCACTAGTATCTGGATACTCAGGACACAGCCTGCCTCTCACAGCACAAGCACCTAAGGGCAGGGAGGACCTTCAATAAGGCCATAGAAGTCAAAGGAAAATATGCATCTGTGGGAAAAGAATAGTAGACATACTTTCAGCTATCATGAAGTCACTGGGACTAGAGTGCCCTCTGGAATAAACCATTAAATCAGACAAAGTATACAAAAAATATTTTAGACATAGAGTAATAGCCAGCACTGGGTTGTGGTCCTACCACAAAGAGAAACAAAACAATTTACCCTACTTACTCTGTTGAGACTATTTCTAAATTGCATAGCAGGGAGGAGGATCCTATGGGCAGAGCTGCCTTATTAACATGAAGCAACAGCCTTCAGAGTTCAGGGAGGTTGAACTCTGATCTCTGTCTCTTCAGAAAACCAGAGAAAAGGAACGTAGGCAGAAAGACAGCTCCAGACATTGACACAGAGAATCTCCTGAACTGGTGGCTGAACGCCATGCTCCATGTGAGTTCAGACAAAGTACTAAGGGGAGCTGTCAGCTGGACAGTTTTCAGAGCTCACTCAGAAGTGAGAGAAGTTAGGGTTCTAACTAATGAGAGTGGAGCTTGTGTTTTTAGTAGAGAGCTCAGAAAGGTGATGATACTATTGGGCTAAAGTAGCTTTAACAATAAAGGCTACTCTAGAGCTGTTCTATATCCAGTGGACATAGTCTTTAAGAACAAGTTTAACAACAACAACAAAAAAGACTTCTTTGATAGACAAAAGCCAAGAGAATTTGTTTCTAGCAGATGTGCGCAACAGAAAATGTTAACATTTCTTCAGGCAGAAAGGTGATATCAGATGGAAATGTGGATCCACACAAAGGGAATAATAGAATACTGGAATGGCAGAATGGGTTAATCTTAAAAAGCTATTTTTTCTGCATTTTTAATATCTTTAAAAGAAAATTGGCCATTTAAAATAAAAATAATTATAATATGTATCATATAAGAGCTAAGTATATGACAAAATAGCACAAAAAAAAAAAAAAAAAAAAAAAAAAAAAAAAAAAAAAAAAAAAAAAAA